>JADDOH010007868.1:0-126675 GCA_016648135.1 Agrypnia vestita | reverse complement strand
TTAAATAACTAGTCTCTAAAGTTAACTAGTAAAGGTAGGAAAGTAAGTAATATAGGTTAATAATTAGTATAAGTATAGTTAGTAACTAGTTCCTCTCATCATCAGATATACTAATTAAGACATCCAAAAAGCCATGAATCAGGGCATAGAGGATATCTCAGATGATCAGGATATTTCAGGTCCAGATATTTTACCCGTTAGGGCATCACCTTGGAATAAGTTTGTGCACGTTGTTGCGTTTGGGTGCAACAAGTTTGAAGTTGATCATACTGTAGTTGCTCAAAAATGGAATGTGGTTTTGGAACAATTCTCCATTATTATACCTCTTCCTATTTAAGAAAGACAATCGAATTAGTATATGTAAGCTATGCGTACGAGGCACATTGTTTCATTGTGTTGGTGTTTATGGGTATAAATTAGTGATGGGTCCGCTCTGTACTCAATACTACAATGTAGTACTACATACAATTCAAAGTTATCGAAAGTATGAGAAAGAACTTTAAATAGTGCTTTAAATTACTTACTAAAACTTAATAGTACTTTAAATTTCACTTCACTTACTTCACTTCATTTCGTAGTACTACAATTACTTCACTTCAAGTAGTTTTTACTACAATTGTAGTGTACACTTTGTAGTCTTCAAACTGGTGAACGTGTGTGTGTTGTAGTCTTCATTTTGAAATGTAGTTTTTCCCTTCGCTAGTGGTTGGGAGATATTGTGATGGGTAATTGGGAACAAGGCAAGCACTCACCTTTCTTCCTTCGATTTTGCGTTTCTCCTCTTGCCTCTTCTATATCTCCAAACTTCTAGCGGCGAGGTGTTTCACGTTAATTTCAATGTAAAACACTCGCGTCAAGAATTAAATCTTTGATTCAATTTGCGGTAGTTCACAGCGGAAAATTATGCGGTCACTTTTCTATTCCGATATTTTTTTCTATTGCGATTGCAGCTGTTTTTCCGTATTGTGGCGGCTTCGATTTTCAAAAGTGGAGCGGCTCTAGTACTTGCTTGTTTTCGGGAATGGGTAGGGACTGGGAGAGAGGGAATACCTTTTTCTTAGTTCACAAATTAATTTATGGCGCTAACATGCCGCCCGGGATGAAGGCTTGCCTTCATTAACAAGTGATAGAAAGAAGAAAAAAAAAAAATAAAAAAAAAAAATAAGAATAATAATGAACTTAACATAGCGTAATAGCGTAGCGTTTTAGTGTAGCGTTTTAGAGTAGCGTTTTAGAGTAGCGTTTTATCGTAGCGTTTTAGCGTAGCGTTTCAGCGTAACGTTTTAACGTAGTGTTTCAGCGTAGCGTTTTAGCGTAGTGTTTTAGCGTAGCGTTTTAGCGTAGCGTTTTAGCGTAGTGTTTTAGCGTAGTGTTTTAGCGTAGCGTTTCAGCATAGTGTTTCAGCGTAGCGTTTTAGCGAAGCGTAGCGTTTTAGCGTAGCGTTTTAGCGAGCGTTTAGCGTAGCGTTTTAGCGTAGCGGTTTAGCGTAGCGTTTTAGCGTAGCGTTTTATCGTAGCGTTTTAGCGTAGCGTAAGAAAGAAAATAAATAAAAATATAGCGTTTAGCGAACTAAAGATAAGTTAATTATAAACAAAACACACAAGAAGGAGAAGTCACTGAAGCGGAAAAGGACAACTATTACAATTTTTAACGCGTTTTCGAATCATGTTGCGTGCGGAAAGGATCCAGAAGTTTTGTCTCAGCAAGGCTAATAATAGACTTGCTCCAGCGTGTAGATTTTTAGTATGATAATAATCTACAATTAAGTGAACAATGTGGTCTTTAGCAGGCAAAACGATTGGATGCTTTTGTGTAGAACTAAGTTGTGATTGGTTAAGTCGACCACCAACGCGAATGATTTTAACATCATCTAAGTATGCGTTCAACTTGCGTAAAGCTATAGAGTCTGTATTCAGGGAATGATGGCGTTGTATGCATTTAATTATGAAATTCTCTGTTAGTTCTAAATCGTTTGCAGAAATAAAACCGCGTGTTTTCAAGATGTTTGAAAAGCGTAGGACATATACCGAAGCGCGTAAGAATTTTAGATAACTTGACATTCGTTGTGCCAATTTGTATATAGCGTTATCTTGCACGTCACTATTAGACGGCACAAGAAGTGACACGGTCTTTGACTCGGGGAGCTCCTCGTTTGAGCTTGTAGCAGCAACAGAGAATTGTATAGGCCACTCTTGCATCGGCCGGGTAAGCCATGAGGGACCGTGGTAATAAAAATTGTTATCAATTAGTTGACTTGGCATAACAGGTCGGGATATTATATCCGCAGGATTTTGAACACCTGGCACGTGGAACCAATGTTCAGCCGATAGGTTCTCATTTATGGCAGCGATTCGATTTGCAACGAATGTTTTAAACTTATAAGGAGCGGCGCGTATCCACGAGAGAGTAACTGTGGAGTCTGTAAATGCCAAGATTTTATTTAACTGAACGCGTTCGCAAATGATATCTCGTACGCATGCTATTAGGTTTGAAAGCAGAAGCGCCGCACAGAGTTCTAACCTTGCAAGAGATACACATTTTGGTGAAGCCACTCTAGACTTTGCGCATAAGAGTGTGACTTGTGCTTCATCTTCCTTGTTGTTTACTCGAATGTATAGCACTGCGCCATAACACTTCTCACTCGCATCGGCAAAACCGACGAGTGCTACGTTTGAGTAAGACTGCGAAATACCTACGTGACGGGGTATTTTTAACTTTTCGAGTAAATGAAGTTCTGACTTGAACTGTTGCCACTGACTTTCAATGTAAGCTGGAGCATTTTCGTCCCACTCAAGATTTTGCTTCCAACACTCTTGAACTAATAATTTTAATAACGTGGTAACTGGACCTAACAAAGAAAGAGGGTCGAAGAGTCTAGCAGTTGTGGAGAGAATTATGCGCTTGGTGCATCTATCCGATTGACACACATCGGCGTTAATCTTGAATAGGAATGCGTCATCGGTAGGATTCCATCGGAGACCTACGATTTGTGTATAAGCCTCTTCATCAAATTGAACGAGCTTCGGCAATTTGAGATCAGCGGGAATTTTTTCCATTAATTCGGTACTGTTTGAGACCCATTTACCTAGGTGGAAACCACCAGATTTGAATAACTGGACTAGATCGCTATGAAGTTGGTAAGCGTTGTCAACCGTATCGACAGAAGAAATGTAGTCATCCATGTAAAAGTGTTTTTTGGCTGCCCATGCAGCTGCGGGCCAGCGAGAGCGTTCATCTGCTGCTAGTTGCCTTATGACGCGCATTGCCAGATATGGCGAACTCGAAATCCCAAAGCAAACGCGATTAAACTCGTAAGTTTGGATCGGGTCGCTAGGATGGAATCTGAATAATATACGCTGAAATCGGTGATGTTCTGGTTTCAATTTAACTTGGAAATACATCTTCTCGATGTCTGCTGAGAGCGCAATCGGGAAGAGCCTAAGATTTATTAGTAACTCAAAGATGCTAACTTGCAGATTTGACCCAATATATAGCAGATCATTAAGTGATTTAGTCGAACTTGACTTACAGCTAGCGTTTACGACTATTCGCGTGCGGGAAGTTAATTTTTCCGGGCGATAAACAGCATGATGTGGCATATAATAGCATGGACCGGGTGCGAGGTTATCAATCGCATTGATATAACCCTTGTCAATATAATCTTTAATGGTTTCATTGTAATCCTTGCGTAGTTCAGGAATAGAATCTAACCGTTTTTCCAATTGAAGAAAGCGTATTTTAGCAATTGTGTCTGTACGACCAATTTCCGTTGGTTCGCATTTAAATGGTAATGCTACAGTATAACGTCCCGTCGCATCGCGTGTGAAAGTTTCGGTGAATATTCGTTCGCAAGCTGCGTCATCAGGACTTAAATGTTTTCTAATCGGTACATTTTCCAATTCCCAAAAGCGTTGCGTTAAATTTTCTAAAGAAGGTTCGTCAACTATTGCGTGTAGGGCGCGTTCAATCGGTTGCACGACACAGTCTGCTTTTCCCATGATGACATAGCCGAACGAGGTTTGTATCCCGACTGCATTTGAGTCGGATGACATCACCTTTTGGTTTCCCAGCAAGAAAGGAAATAGTTCATTGCCTATTAAAAGATCAATATCCGCGGGCGTATGGAAATTTTCGTCAGCTAAGGGTAGGCCGTGCAAATGTTGTAGTTTGTGAATGTTCACATAAGCGTTTGGAACTTTATCCGATATAGTGCTGATTACACGTGCGTTTATTTTGAATCTGCAGCGTGCATCAAAGCGCGAATAGATTGTCAAATCAGCGAGGCCAAATACTGGCTTTTCAGAGTTCCCTATGCCTCTGACTGTTGCTGGAGAATTTAAAATATTCAGGTTAAGGCGATCACAACAATTTTTTGTAATAAAATGACTTGTAGAACCACTGTCTAACAATGCTCTGATTTTTAATCTTTTGCCGGAATCGTTTAAAGCGTATATTACCGCAGTAGGTAACAGAGTAATCGAATTAGAAGAGCTTGGACGCGTCTGGTTATACGTTACATTGCTATGCATAGAGAGTGGAAAATTGGAAGCGACGGCTGCGTTTGCCGTTTGTGATTGTGGGGCGGGCGATGATGTTTGCGCGCGGTTAAGCGACGTATTATCATTAGACGATAAGCGTGTATTTGCCATCGAAGACTCTATGTGAAGTTTAGTGTGATGCATTCGCTGGCAGATGGCGCATCTATTTTGCGATTTACATTTTTTCACACTATGAAAGCCCAAACAATTAAAACATAAATTATTATTTTTCACGAAATCATTTCTATGATGAGAATTTAAAAGAAGAAACTTATCGCATTTATAAAGTGGATGAGGATTATCGTTTTTACAAAAAGGACACTTAGGAAAGCTGTTATTGACAACGAATGATTGCGCAGAATAATTTTGTCTTTTATTATAATTTTTATTAACTTGCGAAGTAGAAGATTTATTATAATTTGAAGTGTTAGTTTGAAAAGACCCTGCGTTACGAAGCGTGTATATTCGGTTTTGTTCCTTCACAAAGGTAATCAATGACTCAAATGTCGGTATATTTTCATGGCGTTTTGCTTGTTCAAAAAGTGTTACAGTTTCTTTATCCAATTTGGATAACGCGATATGTGTAAACGTAAAGTCAGCTAGATCATCTAATTGAAGTTGTTTCAATGCGGAAAATGCGGAATAGAATTTTTCTAAGAACGTGTCTAATGCGTTTTGCGAGGGAGTTTGACTACCCCTGAAATTTAAAATTTGTTCTAGGTATAACGTGGCGAGAGTACGTTTATCTTGATACTTATTTTTTAGCGATTTCCAGAGAATCTCATAATTAGCTGCAATAGGCGGGACACCTGCACATACCAATGAAGCCTTACCAGTAAGTTTTCCGACAAGGTATTGTACCTTTTCCGCGTTTGACAGATGCGGATTCTTATGAATTAGCGAATTAAAATTTTCGTAAAATAAAACCCATTGGTTTGGATTACCATCGAAACTTTTTAATTCTAATGCCGGAAGCTTGCTATTTATTTTTTCGTAATTATTTATTAGCGGTTTTTGATTTTCTAATTTTGTAAGCCCTACTTGTATCGCTTTTATCTGACAATATAACTCGTCGAACGCGCAGAGATCTTTGAAATCGGGTTCATATGTAGAATCACAGCTTAGTATCGTTATATTTAACTGGTCCGTTACTTCAGTGTATTCTCTTCTAGTATTTTCCAATGACTGTATGCGTATGAGAAATAGATCTCGTTTTATTTCTTCATCTACTTGTTTACTTAAGTCATGTAAGGATTGCAACATTGAAAATAAACTTTGTTTTTTAGCTTGTAAAATCCGTATCTTGTTTTTTATTTCACTGTCTTTGTTTCGCGTAGCCATTTTGAAAATTCACTGAAGAAATGTGTTGATTGTAATTATTTTTAAAAACTGTAGAATTAATCGAAATTTAAATAAATTAAAATATTATTTTTATAATATGAAAAGTTGCAATTAGTTATGACAACCCTGCTTTAGTTTTGAAAAATCTTAAATCTTGATAATTTTTATTAATAATACGCGTTTCTAATAGAAATAAACAACAATTACTTCGACGTTTGATTTTAAACGTGCTTCGGGTTCGGGTTTTTCCGTCAACCGAGCGGAAATTACCGAGCGTTCTCCGTGTTTCCGAGCGTGTAATTTGTGTACAATTTGAATAGTTTTCAAACGAGTTTGTAGGTAGTATATTTATTTATTATTCACGCAGTTAAATATATGACGAACGGGAATATATTTTTTCAATATAATAGTAACTACGCCAAGTGATTTTATAAGCGTTATAAGATAAATAAGCGTTTTTAACGAAATGTTTTGAATTGAACAAAGTCGTCGTATGCGGTTGTTTTTTGAGGCGATCACGATAGATATAAGCGGAATGTCGGTATTATGTATGCGTTTGGTATGCGATCGTAATTATGTTAGATACAAGGGAAGCTAGGAAGCGGGTATATCCGGTGGAAGGACCATATGGTTGGGAGATATTGGTATGGGTAATTGGGAACAAGGCAAGCACTCACCTTTCTTCCTTCGATTTTGCGTTTCTCCTCTTGCCTCTTCTATATCTCCAAACTTCTAGCGGCGAGGTGTTTCACGTTAATTTCAATGTAAAGCACTCGCGTCAAGATTTAAATCTTTGTTTCAATTTGCGGTAGTTCACAGCGGAAAAAACTATGCGGTCACTTTTTTCTATTCCGATATTTTTTTTATTGCGATTGCAGCTGTTTTTCCGTCTTGTGGCGGCTTTGATTTTCAAAAGTGGAGCGGCTCTAGTACTTGCTTGGTTTCGGGAATGGGTAGGGACTGGGAGAGAAGGAATACCTGTTTCCTAGTTCACAAATTAATTTATGGCGCTAACACACACAGTGTACGTTTTGTGTTTGTCATGTAATTTTTTAGCCATTATTTAAGTGACCCTCGTATTCCACATTCATCCATTACTGTCAGTAAAATCTACTTTTTTTGAAATCTTTAAATATTATTCCTACTTTTTACTCCCTTTATATTAACTCGTGGCGTCTGCTTGCTTGCTTGCTTGCCGGTTTGCCGTCAAAAAAAACTTTGGATCGATTTTTGACCCTTTTCCCGTGATCCAATCGAGCTGAAACTTGGCAAGTAGATTCGTGACGGCAATCAAGAAGATCTATCAAATTTTCGTTAAAAAAATTAATAATTATGGTTTTATTAGTTTTATTGGTTTTTTCAAATTGGAATCATTAGAAAAGTTTGATTAGCTACGGCGGCCCGATAACGCCGCGGAATATTTTCTAAATTTGAATTACTCCGTCGGTATACATAGTAGGTACTTCACTACGAATGTCGAAAATCTAAATTGACTGACAAATATTTTTAGATTTTAATCTTCAAAGCATGAAGTGTCTTATCAAAGCTCAAAACATTTGACATTTTAGTAATATATTAAATTACTGTAAGTTTGTAATGTTATATGTTTTAATTCGTCTTTAATTGTTGTTATATTTTACAAAGAAAGGGATTATAATAAAAACTTGTTTTTTATGGGTTACTTTTTTAATCATTCAAATGACTCACACAGTATTTTGGGTATATCCAAATCTTTGTATTGTACAAATTGGTATTATTTTTTATTTGTATTTTTTATGCATTACATCTTAACGGTTTCCCATCACAATGTGGTCTGAGCAACTCTGGACATTTTTCCTTTTATAATTTCGTACCTCGTTATGTCTTTAATAAGGTGGTGGTTTTCGTTTGCGTTTATAAATCAATTGTTTTTATTAAGTCACTTGTTAACGCTTGGATATAAGTTAGTTTTGAGTTTTATTTTTTTCATTATTGTATTTTGAGTAAACAGATAAGGTGAAAATAAATTTCATATAGGTAAATAAGGTGTTGTTGTTGGCTGGTATTGATTTATTTATTTATTTAATATTCATGGAAGACCAACAGCACAACAAAGAAGCATAGAAAACATTGATATAATATAGATGGCCAATTACAGGTCTCCATATTTAGAAATATGTTAGTAATGATAAAGATTTATGAATTAAACTAAGGCATGTTAAAAATTATATAACAAGAAAGAATAAAAAATTTAAACAAAAGAAAAAGAAACTTAATTATAAGCAGAAAAACAAAGGCATGTTAAAAAATAATACAAAAAGAATGAACAAGAGAAAAAGAGACTTAATTATTAAGTAGGAAAAAAAATTCTGCACTCAAATTTTTTCTTAAAACTTAGGCCATGTTAAGAATTATATAAAAAGAAAGAATAAAAAATTTAAACAAAAGAAAAAGAGACTTAATTATTAGTAGAAAAACATAGGCATGTTAAAAATAATAGAAAAAGAATGAACAAGAGAAAAAGAGACTTAATATTTAAGTAGAAATAAATTCAGCACTCAAAATTTTCCTTAATCTTGTGTGGCTGCACTCGAAAAGATCAATATCCAATAATCTTATCAGTTTATTGAATGCATCGCATACCCTCAAGAAATATGAATTACGACGATAGTTGTATGGGGCAAACTCAATGTGAAAGACTAGGTTGTGTCTACGAGATCTACAGGGAACATAGAATTTTGGTCTATTTAATAGTTCAGGACAGTCGACGTTGCCTGATACAATTTTTAGTAGGTACATCAAATCACCTATTTCGCGACGTTTGTATAATGGTAGGATGTGATATTTTTTGCATGAACTATCATAATCGTCAGAAACGCAATTGAATTTGAAGTTGAAAAAGCGAATAAAAATTTTTTGAATTTGTTCCAAGCGATTTACACAGATCATATACTGGGGGTTCCATACTTGCGTTGCGTACTCAAGTTTTCTTCTGACAAAAGTGCAGTAAAGTACTTTCAATGTCTTAACACACTTAAAATCTTTAGATATTCTCACGATAAAATGTTGATAAGCGATAAGTATTTTTTTTTTTTTAATTCTGCTATAGTTAAAAAAATATATTTATTGTTTAATCAAGTGGCGGCACCCTAATCTTGAATCAAACGGGTTTAAACCAATACTGTGTTTCCCTTTATGAATTTTTTTTCGTCATATCAATTAAATGGTGCGGCCCCCGTAACTTAGCAAACATGTGTATGAGGCCCGAAGAAAAAAAAGGTTGAGAACCGCTGAACTAGACTATCGTGATATCAGGAGAGTCGGCGCTGAGATGTGACCCGCCTCTCATTTCCACAGCTGGGAAACAAAACCAAGAATTCCAAGTGGCAAGGCGTTTGATGCCAAATCGTTTCGCTGAACTTATGAATATTATTCGAGACGTGATCTCAACCGTCATTTATCACAGAAAGGGCATTACCAAGAAAAAACAGACTGATGTACAAGTAAAATGACATTGAAAAGGCAAAAGGAAAAATGAATATAAATACAAAAATGTACAAATTTAAATTTCAGTTTAACGTGCACTATTTGAATGTATAGTAATTCAGTTAGCTTATCATAAAACGGAATATTTTTATAAATCATATTGATTGGTAAGGACGTTGTTATTAGTAAAATATACATGAAAATATATTAATCAATTAAAAAAAAAATTTAAAAATGTTTTCAAACAGATAATTTTTAATTACTTAAGATTTGTGTACATTGCATCTTCTTCTTCTTCTTCCTTGCACTGTCCCAACTCATCGCCTTGGTAGGCTGTTGGGGTCAGCTCTTCTCGTTCTCAGGCTGTATCTTCTTCGGTTCTGGGTATCACTTTTATCCAGGCCGTTTCTCTGTACAATTTTGAGTCATCCAGTTCTTAGGTCTTCTTCTCGATGACTGTAACATTACATTGCTCACATTAAAAAATATTGAGAATTTTTATAACTCTGATGGAAGAAATGGATTATCCCAAAATCAATTTGATTAATAAATAAATTCTTGTAGTTAATAATGCTTTTTTAAATGACTAACCACAATGTTTTTATCGTAAAATATTAAATATAATAATAAATATCAGTGTATGTACATTCTTATTAAGTTAATATTTCATTTAAATGAAAAATTATGTAAAATTATTTTGTACGTTAACAAAATGTTCGTCTTGATCATTATAACATTTTTATGACTTCTGGTGATTTTGAATTAGAATACATAAATACGGAAGATGCTTCTAACTCAAAAAAAAATATATATACGAAATAATTACACAGGCAATGTAATCTATGCAAAGTATCTCTGAACCGCTGACTCAAATACTCCTTGGAATTTACGTATGAAAATAATAAAGTAAAGCTTAAATAATCGTAAAAAAATATTTTCCATTACCAAAACTCGGCTACAAAATAAATTTTACGCGTAAATGTCAAGTGAAAGTCCATAGTAAACCCAGAAAGGTAATCGCCCTCCACATAAAGGCTTTCATGGCAGCTGCCTGTAAAGTTGCAGGCTGTAGGCTGTAGCCTCGGGGAAGGTGCGAAGGCGGGGTGAGGAACATAAAACAGATAATTATTACTTAAACCATGCGCGCCAGTTAGGACTAACTATACAAGTTAAGACATCCCCATTATTTTATCAACAGGACCGAAGAACTCTCAAAATATGCTGCTGCCTCGTTATAGAATAAACAATCGTGAAAAACGTCTGTAGTTTTGCATGTTTCAAGAAATTATTTCGAAAATGCAATATTTATTGTGCTAATACTAGAATCGCGATATTTCTATTACTAAAATACCCGATATTGACATATTTGATGTTCTCACGTCTTTTGTTTAGTTTTTAGTTTCAAAAATGTCTTTAAATATTCGCTATAAATAAACATTTTGGCTGGCGGCTTTTATTATTATTCCTAGGGCCCATTGTGGCCGCTGCGAGGCCATATCGCATCCCGAGTAAAATACTTTTTTACAAATCAAATGTTTTTTGATTAGGAATGTTATATTTTCGCACATCGTTAGTTCTACTATGCACCAAAAGTGACTTTGTGTGACTTTCCATCCTTGTTTTGCAATAAAAAGTTATACATTTGCAATACATAAAGTCTCTTTGATTTGTCGACTAATATAATCCTTATAGAGTAGGAGCCAAACCTGAAATATTCTCTATATATGTTCACTACAGTAGGTAAAAAGGTTAAGATATTATATGATTTGGGTTCAGAGGATTTTGGCAGATAACAGGTAACACAAGTACAAAAAAAATGTGTTAGTATAACATTAAATTGAAGGTATCAGTTAATATTGTTAAATAGTGGCCGAATAAAATATATTATATTCACATTTGTTACAATAACGTAAATAACACCAATATTTATAGAGCTGGTGGAAGAAATAACCCGCAAAAAGCATCTGACAAGATAAATATGAATGTATAGTACTGTCCCGTTAGACATATAAAGAAATCAAGTTATTTTTACGTTACACTTACTCATTTTTTTAGACCTGTATTATCTGTTATCTGCCGAAATCCCCCAAACTCAAATATCATAATATCCCATTCTTCTTACCTACTTTAATGTATATGTAAGAAATTATTTTGGGTTTGATACTATAACGTAAGACAGCGGAAGCTGATTTTTATTCAACGAATTATAAACAATGCCTGTCTCAGCACAAATTCTTCTAGCCTATAGATTCACAGAAAGTACAGGCAAAGTCCAAACTTAATTGTATATGGCCTGTTCGTTCCAGCCCCGGGAAAAGAGACTGATCAATGTCTACACGACTCTCAAATCTCTTCCAGGATCCCGGCTGGAACCCACCGATAAATCACTGATTCTTTTATCGTTCGAAATAAGGAATAAAACACGAAATGAAATTAAAGGAAGTTGAGCGGCCAAAGGGAAAATCCTTCAAAAATAGCGACCAAAAAGAATAAATATTAAAAAACCGGCACGAAGCTACGTATTACTGATTCGAATAATGCTTATAAAATGCTCCCTGACCAACTGATTCGAATAATAACTAAAAATGCTGCCCGTTTTCTGAAAATCTTCCCTTTTTATTTCACTTCTTGATAATTATTTTTGCAAAAAAAAAAAAATCAAATTTCATGAGTGTTCCAAACATTTCGCCATTCAGAATTTTCAATATTTAAACTGTAAATTGTCGAGTTCTTACTCGCATAAAATAATAAAGAAAACACTCAATAATTCAATAATTAGGTACTAAATATACAAGACAGTTCCAATTTTAAAGACATTTTCATTATGCCACATTACCAAATTATTTGATAGATATTATTTGGATATTTTTGAATGAATAATTAAACAAATACTGAGTTATTTAATTTATAAAATAAAGAATCTGTAAGTACGTATAAAAAGAATTAATTTTCAAAACACTTTTCATTTATTTTTTTAAATAGTTAATTTTTTCTACAAATTATAACAATACATTCCCATGACAACATTACTAACTCGACATTACAGACTCGCCGAGGATAAGGGAAGTTGATTTTACATAGTTATATCAAAATGATTTTTTATATTTTATAAAGTATATTAATGTCTGTTTTCAGTGGAGTAATTATAATGCTCAATATATTAGAATACCTAAATACTGAGAATTCTGAAAAGAAAAGCAATTCAAACCGAGAGTACACAAACAAGCAAGATAGTCATGTTTTCAAATCTCCCGCGCAAATATTTTTTTATATAAAGATCACATTATGTAAATTGGATTAACTTGAATAGCCTCTGTTGTCGAAACGGGAATTTTAGGCAAAAAAAAATCAAATATATAGACGTTACGTAAATGTTAAATATAAAAACACGTTTCAATTCGTTACATATCACTCCACCCATGAAAAGAGTATGTTTTTTCTGGTTCGAAAAATATCTACAAACTCAGTTAAATAGAGAAAAGAGAAAGATAGACGGAGATTCTCAACACTAAACTACCAGGAAATAAAACAAGATATGAAAATAGCAGTTTACAAATATCTAAAGCTATTTTAATACTAAATAATTGCAAAATTTAACCGAGGCAACTATTTTTACATGAAGTATGTTTAAGAAATCAATCAATTCATCAACTATTGACGCCATAGTCTACTAGGGGTATAGCTGAAATTACTGGCTGAGCATATGAAAGGTACCGGGATCGGTACCTCCAAACTCTTTTTGATTAAAAAATGATTTTCAGGGCACCAGTTATCGATGCCGGCAAGCTGAAAAGTGAGTGCATAAAAATATTACGAAATTTACTAACTAGCTTTTTCCAAAGCAGTTTTTGTGATAAAACTGGTAAACAGTAGTATTATAGCTGAAATCAACCTCCGTCACTTTACCCGAAAATCCAAATGCAAAAGAGTGCCAAGAATATATAATAATAAGCTTGCTAAGCCACAAGCTCGAAATATTCATCAAAACCATATACAGCAGAATTCATGCGAAAGAAGTATAACTGAAACCCAGTTTAGATTCACTTATAATTTAAGCATAAGAGAAGCCATTTTTAATTTAATCGTTCTGGTGCAAACATGTTTAGATGTCATCATAGGTGTGTATATGCGCTTTGTGGATTACGAAAATGCTTTTGACGAATTCCAAATTCCGTCGAGAATGGAAATAATGATTATAACGCCCGCACCGCATCGAAAATCTGCACTGAAACTAAGTATTAAAATAGAGCGTGGTGTAAACCAAATAAGGCGTGGTGTAAACCTATACTCCGAGTCAATATTTAAAGAAGCTCTACATGATGCTGCTCTGGGAACATTGATGTACGGTAAACCAACAAAGAATATTAGATTTGCGGATGATGCATTGCCTTTTGCAGACAACTTCCATGATCTTCAAACACTGGTAAAAAGGTGAATGAATCACCTAACAACTATGGCCGGAAGAAGAACACCCGTAAACCTAAATTGTTAATAGTATGGAATCCACATAGAGAATAACCACCAAATCTAAACGAATACATAACGTCACATCGCTCTATAGGGACAACACGTGGCCGCTACGAAATGCATGGGCCGACAGTGGATGCGCAAAAAATGCAGAGGTACCATAGACAAAATAAGGAACGTTCATATCACACGTCGAGGCCCGCCAACACAAGCACCAGCACTGAAAGCTGTAGGTACAGGGCAGATTTCAATACGGCAAAGGTAGACGACCCATTAAACGAAATGTCAGCTGAACACCAGAATGCTTATAGACTTCAAGAAAGTTCTTTGCTCTGGAACAGTATAAAACACAGAAAGGCCCATAGCCGTCACCTCAATCCATCTTGACAATCCGCGCTTCGCCGAAGGCTCTGTCCTAGATTAGTTCTATTGTAATTTATACCTACTTTTACCTGTAAAATTGTCTAGTATTCAAATTTAATATATCACTTCAAACATTCCACAACTTTGGACAATTCCCGTTACATAACGGGTGGTGACTTTAAAGCAACCTTCTCCTTATTCATTGATAAATACAAAACATGGATGGAGCCCTTCATTCCCACTCCAGGAACTACAGACGAAAGAAGAGAACACACGCTCTCCCACAATAGTATCAAAAATATCGCTCCCTACACCAAAAATAATCATAAACGATGAACCTATAGAAAAAGTCACTCAATTCAAGTACTTGAGTGTGCATTGGTGAATGAAAAATGGGATCCATATCAAGAAGAAAGCGTTAGAATAAAGTTGGCAAAAAGTGCGTTTCTCAGAATAAGACCTTTATTTTATAACCGTGACCTACCTGTAACTAGGAATGGGTACGGTTCGATGATATATTTTTTGTCATTTTCTTATATGGGATGGAGTCTTTGAAAAGTCTTTAGACGCGTACTGAAAGGTACATGGGTGGAGGGAATTAATTGTCATGTCCTTCGGCCCATGAAAAAGGGTGAGAAGTTCCGCCGACCATCGAGATAATAAAGCTTGAGTATCTCGGACATAATAATATTACGAGTGAAACAAAATATAGTCTTAACCAACTCATCATCAAGGGGGAAATAAGCGGAATAGGAAGCGTAGCAAGACGCCGCAACTTGAGGGACTGGTACCAACACACTCGACTCGACACGAACAATACTCGACTGAGTTATTCCGGCGGTGAGTTGAGTCATGATCGCCTACCTCCAAAAGGAGATTGTACCAGAAGAAAACGATTTTTTTTCAAACCGTAGTCATATAAACGAAACGTTACTATGTGACGTTTAGTTTTAATTAACGGTCTATCTAAACTAAAGCCTTATGTAACTCAAAAAATTAATGATATGTGTATAATATATACCCACCACAGCTTATATTTATTACGTGGACTATTTTTTTATTTTTTATTGTTCAATAATATTTATTACAAAATTGTGTTATTCATAGTCCCTCTCCATTTAAGAGCATTGCTCTTGTGCTCGGACAAGGAACATTGAATTTGTTTATATAATTCCTTACATTTAATTATTTACATTTAATTATTTTATATCATATTATATATCTAGGATGAAGTAGCTGAGTGAACGTCTTTGACTTTGAAGGTAATGGTGTTCAGATAAGGTAGTTCAGTTCATAGAGATGTTCTTTCAATTTACTCTTCAATTGTTCTGTATCCTGTATCTTTTTCATTTCGATTGGAAGGTTGTTAAAAAATTTCACCCCTGAGTACATGAAACCTTGTTGATATTTTTTTTGTATTGCATTTTGGGATTTCAAAATTGTCTCTACTTTAATTTAATACTCGAATATGCACAATAAATGAAAACGGAAAGTGTTACATTGCAAACAGTGCGTTGAATGCAAGATGGGACTTGGAAGAGGTATAAGTCCGCGTAGAGGCGCCAATGCTGTCATTGCGTTATGTGTGTTTCGTCGTTCTTTTATGTCGAGGTGTGTCAACATATATCACAAATGTTTTTTACACCAAATTTTATTGGTAATGAGTTGTTTTAACGTGTTGGTACCTGTAAATGTTAAAGCTACTCATCTTTCTTACAATAATAGAATTTATGGTCATGAAACTGCGGCTACTGGCGAATGACGGCGTGAATCATCTGTCTTGGAATTACTAGTGAATTTCAGGAGTGAGTTCTGCATTGAAGTTTCAACCACCGTTTCGGTGACCTTTCAAAAAATCTGGTTCATCCCATCCTTACTTGTATCACCACTTTTTCCACGGTATTTTCACGTCTGATAATACAGTCAAAATACCTTTTTAGTTGAAGTTAAGTAAATTTTATCGGCAATTTCTTCATGTACCCAATACGTCAAAAATGTATTATTACAATACCGTTTCCTATTACTACAGCAAACCTCATCTATGTTGTGAAGGGTTTATCATAAATCTTGTTAACAAACAGATGCATTCATAAATAAAAATCTCACATGATCTTTTCTCATTATTTTGTGACTAGAAATGGAGAATCAACTTCCCGTTTTCTCTCTTTTCACCCTCTACCTGCAGAAAATGAAACAGATCGGAGATACCCCTCCGTGAATTATTATTTGTATTCGTAATATTAATTTTATTTATTCGCTTAACACGAAATCACGAGAGGTATTTCCAGTACTTTATCAGCATTTCGTCGGCCCGCTTGCTACTACTATTGTACTACCCCTAATCATATTTATTCTACCCTTAATCATTATAACTGTCATGCAACATAATGAAATATAAAAATGTATCGTGATACAGCACAAAACCCTTTAGAGAAAGGTCAGAAAAACGAACCTTAAATCACCACGAAAAATATTATTCCTTTTATCAAACATTTTTCCGAATTGACTAAGGCTTTGCGGAACATTTTACCCTTATTGATTTTTATGAAATACATTTCCCGCTTTCAAAATATAGCCGATGCATCAATTTTATTCAATAAATGGAATAAAAAATCATCCCAAGGTAGGAATGAAATCCAATAAATGATGACGCTCATAAATTTGTGAGGTAAAATATTATTTGTGTTCGTAACTTAATATTACGAATACAAATAATGTCCACATAAGAAATATTACATATATTCGGTTTAAGCGACAATAGATAGGAAGAATCTATTACCTACATTAATTTTTAAATCACTTTTACTGATCAGCAATAATAAATTTACACAGCCGCGTTCGCAATTAGGAATAAGTATTTTTGAAAAACATTTTTAAATTCTTCTTAGGTTTTCACGGCCACTCAGAATCTTCTGGTTTGGTTCTTCTGGGGTATTATGCCGTGTTATTATAATGTGTTGACACATCAGCCATGATGATGGACCCTGTAATGTGATCCGAAACATCGGCCAGAAAGGTCATAATAACATGACATAATACCCAGAAGACCCAAACCAGAAGATTTTTTAATTCGTTACGTTTCGTTAAGTATTGAAGAAATGTAAACCAATTCACCTAATAAAAAAAAACTTTTATCGAAATTCCTGATTTTGTGGACGCGATAAATCGCGTAGTTCTAATCGGATTTCTATTACATTTTTCTAAAAAATGAATCTAGAAGATATCTCAAATCGAATTTATCGACCATATTGTTTCAAAATGGCGGTTGTTCGCTGATTAATTAATTAATTAATTGATTAATTGGTAATTCTCGCGATTAGTGCCGGAAGTATTGTAACAGGATGTTAGCTACAGGTAAATGTTGTTTTGAAATTTCTACCAATGCGATATAAGCGGCAAACCGTTACAAAAACAGTGTTACAATCGTGCGTTGTAAACCGAGCGACAGATGATTAAGGGTAGTGACTACTTTTGTGCGACAGTGATGAAAAATTTCTCGAAAGTGTGAACCAGCGACAATAAAGAGGTTATAGACGAGTGATAAATTGCGAAGTAGTGTGAATTAGAGATAATGCCGCAGATTGAGTCGTGTTATGTGACTTTGTCAATTTATCAAAATTACTAATCACCAATTAATAAATCGTTAATTAATTTTCAATGTCTAGCCACGTCCCATATCAACATTTTTAGAGAGCAGACAACTTAACAAAATGAGCAAATAAATAATATAAAAAAACTTGTTTGTAACTCCGATTATATTAGACCTAGAGAAATACATTTTTTGACGCGAGTCACGATATTTATGATATGAAGAGAGTAACGCAGTACGCACGGCATATTTTATTTTTCTGGAAGTTTAATATTACTAACGCATAACCGATTCCAGATATACTGGCAGACACGCTTTGCCAGGAATGGCGGGTCCCCACTTGTCCGTGCACTTTACTGATCGTCGATTCGAGGCCGTAATTGTTCCCCATTCCCGGAAACTAAGTGCTCCCGGCCCGTCGCGTCAGGAGAACTTACAGCAGCACAAAACAACTTTCTTAAATATTACCTTTTAAAATCACTAAATCTACGACCAATTAGAAAAATCATATTCCTCCGTATACTCGTAGATCTAGACATGTGGATTACGCACATTTGTAAATATTCTGGAGACTTAACCAAGAACTAATCCGTTAATCATATCATATAGACGCACATTGAAAGTTTACTGGGTGGATAGAGTGACGAATGATGAAGTCCTCCGGCGTATAGAAAAAGACCGAAAAGTACTGCGAACTATCGAGACAAGAAAGCTGGAGTATCTCGGACATATTACGAGAGGACCAAAATATAGTCTAAACCAACTCATCATCCAGGAGGAAATAAGTGATAGAATAAGCACAGGAAGACGCCGCATCTCATGGTTGCGTAACTTAAGGGACTGATATAAGTATTCCTTGCGGCGGTAAATAAAGTCGTTATCGCCAACCTTCGAAAAGAGTTGGCACCTTATGGTGAACGTTAATTTTTCTTCTTATGAAGAAAAATTAATGTTCTTCTGTATTAAACTATCGAGTCAGGAAGATTACGTCTCCTACTATTAATGTGTTTTATACATCCAAAAACAGCCGCCACTTTGAAACAAAATGAGTTCAGTTAAATGAAATAGCCGAGATATCTTCTAGATTCATTTTTCAGAAGAGTTCGATTATAATAATCTCCATAAAATCTGTTAACGATGGTTGGTTTTAAGGGTGGCCTCCTGGTGTGTCTAGAGACCATCTGCAAATAATGACATGTTTCAGGTACATGTTTCTTTTATGTTTCTTTATCCCACCAATCGCGATCTGCTGTTCTTGCGCACGTGCGGCAGGATCTTATTTTCTGAATTCTATTTAAGTCTTTCTGGTTATTCTTATTTTTACATGAATTTTATTATTATTTTTTACATATAATTGTGTTATACGCTCTTAAGATCAGTAGACGGAGCATATATGAGAGAGTACGGGCATTATCCTTGGCTTTACCCAACCGAGTTTCTCCAGGGTATGCTTGGCTACAATAGTTTAGAGACTAGAAGGAATGTGTATTTGATTACACATTTTTATCGATTGTTGCGCGGTATGATCGACAATACTGAAATTATGCGGAGCATTGGTTTGTATGTTCCTGATAATTACCTTAGACATCGTCAGCATAGATTGTTTCACATTCCAATATACAGGACCAACCTGCCGATGGTTATGCCTGTTGGAAAAGCTACAGCTATGCTGAACAAGATCGCTTTGGATATTGATATATTCCATATGTCTGAGGGGGTTTTCCGAAGCAGGATTCTCCTACACCTTTGTCCAGATTGTACAAGTCACTTTTAATTGTTTAATAATTGTTTAATAATAAATTAGTATTTTAATACACAATATGTATATGTGTGTGTAAGTATGTATGTATATGTATATATGTATGTATGTATACATATGTGTTTATGTATATGTGTATATGGATGTGTATGTATATGTTATATGTATATTTTTAGATGTAAGTTAATAATATGTATGCATTGAACATAATGTTTGTAATGTACATATTATGTAATAAATAAAAATTGAAAATTAAAAATTGACATTGAAATTGAATATCCTGCACCTTCGATTGTACCGCTAACGTCAACAACAACGATATCTCCATCTGTCCAACGACACTACTAACAGAGACATAATTTAAATACACAGGATCAATTATTTGTAACGATGGAATAATTGATAATGATGTTACTCACAGAAATACGATATGCTGAATGAAGTGGAGAATAATATCAAAGCCTCTTAATATCAAAGGACACATATATAAGTCATTAAACCTGCTGCTTTATACGTGTCAGAATGCTGCAACTAGCAAACAATACTGCATACAACATAAATGTGCATGTTACGCTGGTTAGCGGGTGTCACACTGCTAGATAAAGTTCGTAATGAGTACATAAGACGAAGCTTTAAAACCGCCCCAATTAAAGATAAAACTGAAGAGAAACGCCTACGATGGTGTGATCATGTCCAGAGACGCCCAGAAGACCACATGGTGAAGCTTGCCCTGAACCTACCAACGACGAAACAAACACGTGGACGATTGCCTGCCGCTTGGTTGACGACGATCGAAAAAGACTTAAAAGAAGCTCAACTCGACGACAGGATAGCAAAAAACCGTGCTCAATGGAGAAAGCGGACAAGAAAGGCCGATCCCAAATAAATGGGACTAACGATCTAGGAAGAAGAAGAAGATATTATGGGAATGTCTATAAGTGCCGCTGTGGCCTGAACCGGGGGAAGACTCCGGTAACGCGCCTAGACGGTCCCGACTCCAAGGCTACAGGGGTACCAATATCGTTCGCATTTTGAGGCTGCAACCAGTGTTTCCAGGATATATTACCAGATGGTACTCACGTTTTGGTGATGCAGCTGGGTCCAGATAGCAGGATCGCCGCGGGGTTTCTAACTCCTACTAAATAATGCACCGAATGTAGCGTGTACAAGTCACAAGGAGTTTATTTCAATCAAGATACATTATAAGTGGCAAAGCGTTAATCTTGAATATGTTAGTAGCAAGAGATCGCGGGACCGCGGACCGATTTTATTAGTGTATATTGGTACGCGCGAGTTTAAATGTCTAATATGTAACAATCCGTGCAGTCGCGACGCGTTACGCGGGTCTCGTAGTGTTGGCGGTCGAGCGAGCGGAACAGGAATGAAGGTCTTGTCGCTCGCCGCCTGTAGGTCGATTGCTTCCCATGAACGCCAGATGCCGCCCGTGTGGTGGAATCCACCACAATATTATTATGTTGATCACTAGGCGACCTACGGTCTCTCTCTAATTCTAACATATTGTAATATTGAGGGATAACTTTTTCCCCTCTCCAAGCACAAGAATTTGTCTCTTTTTGGAAAGCTACAACGATAAAATTTATATATTTATTTAAAGTCTTAATGTGTTAGAAAAAATGTAATAAACTGTAAATAATATTAAATAAATAAAAAAACTTGTCTACACATTGATAGCGTCATACCACTTCTGCATATTTATATTAGATCCTTATTACTTTTTTACTACAAAGCTTAAATTATTTTTTAATATTTCGTTAAAATATTTTACTCCATCATTTACGGTATGATAAAAAATGCCAAACACTTTATTTTTAAATCTAATTAATAGATACTCAACCAAATTAAACTTTGTACGTTATTAACAAACCGCTCCTGGCGACTTTGTTTGATGCGAGGCACTCGGCTGAAGTACCTACGCGGAGACGGAAGTACCCACGGAGATGCTGTACATATTACATTTTAATATGACAAAATAACAAACGCTCCTGTATTCACATTTAACTCTTAGCCTGGGGGTGTTTATTTCGTTCGTACAAAACATATTACGGCAGCTACCCCACACGCTGTTCATTTATGTTTTAAATAGTTTTCTGTCGTCTCATACAAAAGCTACTACGGAATTAGGGTAGAATGCTCTACGTATGCGCATTTAAGTTTTAATTTATGATATCATAAAACAAACATTGTTACAAAAAATAATTTTTCTTTGTTCATATTATACTAACACAACATCTTTATTTAATTTGAATACTTTATGACTAAAATCTTGAAATCTAAAAATATCATTTGGGCACTCTTACATACACATGTTAGTAAGAGTGCGCATTTTAAAACCTAAGAGTGCGCATGGGCCACCTATTCACAGAAATCGACCAACTCCGGAATAAGCGTTACATTATGCACTCTATCCGATATTCGTATATTGGTTATTTCTTCTTCTTATGTTTTTTTTATACGCGAAAGTAGGTATGAAAGTCTTATTTTTTTGGTGTTATCTATGTTAGATATGTCATACCGATGGCTGTACTGGCCTATAGGAATGACAAATTTTCAACCATACAGGGCAGTAATAAAAATATAACTAAAATATGGAAAAAGTTGTGCAAAAATAACATATGTACAAGTTCTAAAAATTTGATACATGTGTTATTCTGTCTGTCGTGGAATATGGAAGAGAATTGGCGAGCATTGCATTTTGTAGAATAATCACTTATGCCAGCCATACGATAGGTTGTCAGCCCTATAAACACCCAAAAAAAATACTTCCATACCTACTTTCCTATTTAAAAAATATATTTGTCTCTACGAGACATTTTTAATACATTATCTTAATTAAAATAGCATTTATTTGAAATGTTTCGACTGATGAAGCCGGAATCCATCATTCGTAGGGTGAGTCTAAACGTTATTAAATTGAATAAACTAACATTGTGTACCCCATATCCTTTTCCATTACTAATAAAATTGAGTCATCCACACAGAATAATGTTTATCCTAAAACGAATTGTTTACAATTTAAATTTCTAAAATAAAAGAGAGAAAAATAACACAACCATCACACCCATTGCCAACGAAGAAACACACTTGTTTTGCGGCAAGAACACCCAATAGGGGTGAAACGCCAGGAAAAAAGAAGAAGAAGAAACGTTATCATTGCTTGACATTTCGCTTATAGTTTGCAACATTGTCAGTCTTTACTGGCACATCATGAAGTCATTTCACTTCGTCCTGTCGACCATGCACCTTTTTAAGTCGCCGAACGTAACGTTTTTTGCAGTTTTCTAGTATTTCAAGTACCCACACTTGAATTTAACACATTCCAGAAAGTTCCTCATTATATCTACAAATATAAATAAAACAATAACTCCATCAGAACCATCCTCGATTTACGATTTTAAATTCGACTTACGGTGATCTGGGGCTCATGGTGTGGACGGGCACCAAAGTGGCACCACCGTAGCGCGACAAATTGCAGATCTTAGCGCCCGCCGCTTCTCTAATCTTGCATTCCTTCTTTAACCGTTCAACCGTTTACACGCCTTCAGCTTTGTATTCTAAAACCAACAGATATCATTTATATTGTTTATTTATTTATAATACACGCCCCAAATTGAGCTTTTACATAATGTGAAACATGAAGTGTTCAAATAGCACAGCTAACTTAGTACATAAGAAATTACAAAAATATCAAGAATATCAATAATATAAATTCAGTAAATTATGTACAGGCAAATTCCTGTAAATTTTCAATCATCCGAAATAAACCTAAGAGAATATGCAAGCGTGAGTTTTCTCTTATTACTACCTTGTTCCTTTCCAACCATTACCATCCACACCAACTCTATCAAAAACTAATCGATTCGGGCAATTCGTAGGTATCAAAAGAATAAAGCAATACTTGAGCCAAATAAAATAAAATACATGTTTCAAACGAAAATATAAACCATTGAATGATTAATAACTTTCAGAAACATGAATAGATAAAAGAAATTATTTTCACGAGTATTTCTAACTGGATATTATGGCGGGATATTTCAACTAATAACTAAGTATTTCGTTAAGAAACATCTGGTCAGCAATTTCCCCTCTATTCACGGGCTATATGCTGTGCTGTATGGCTGGTAGCCTCGACATGTTATTAAATAATAAGTTTTCATATTATGGTTTACACACATCAGTAACTATTTCGCAACATATCATTAATAACTGAATATTCTGTTAAACGTAAATTGTTGTTGTTTCGGCCAATATTACGAGAAATATTACTTACCAACTAATCTTATATCTATAAATATATTTATAAATTTATCGAATATTAACAAAGCTTATTGGAAGTTTTTTAATGTGAATTAAAAAAAATAAATGTAGATTTCTTTGAAAAATTGCATCTAATGACCATTTTAAAGTTCTTCAAAAAAAATCTAAATACAGTAATGACAGTTTTGTCTCAAGTGTTGAAAGTGTAAACCTATGAGTGATGAAAGGTCTCAGTTAGTTAAACATTTTGTTTTATGAAGATAATTTTCAAATCAACAACGTTTTATATTTAAATGTCTTTGCTTACAAAGAAAGCGTTGACCACAAAGCTGGGCTTTTGTTTATAATAAATTCAGCGGTCGAATATTTACAATGCAAACTTATAGTAGAAGACGAATTCGGATTCGAAGGATAATTCAGTACCCTGCTCCATTTATGGATCGTCAAAGAAAGCTCGCCGCTGCGCTGCCGAGATCCGCACCACTGAGTAAAAACAAAGCTCTGGCCACATAGCGCCATCTACCGATCGACGCGAGCCCGTCAAGCTCAACACTTTTTTTTCACGTACTCCGTTCTACCATAAGCGGTATATTCCAATATTTTTCATTTTAATTCAATAACAAAAGCGACAAAGACTTAGCTTCGATATAAGTACACGCTTTGCAAGAATATGTTTCACACGAACATGCTTTGCAGGAACTTTACTTCAATAATCAAAAAACGTGCATAAGTAGATTTATGAATGTGGTCGAAGCAAAAGTGGTAAGCCAGGATAGAAAAGTGTGGGTTTCTATCATCTCTACCAACGGCGTGATGTTTAATTAGTTAGTTTTTGCATTTTACTTCAATTTTAGCTTTACTACTTACACCTGCACCAAGCATTCTCGGGAATATATCTGTTTATAAGAAATGGTAAACCGACTCGGAGGTAAGCTGCACCTTAACATTCTGATATCATTTCATATACATGAAACCTTCGTTTGACTATTGCGTAACACTTGAGAGTATTGACAACTGGGAGTCAGGGAAGGCTCGCCAGCCGCCGTCTGCCGTCTGCGTAGTAAATCATTTATCGCTCGCGATAATTCAAAACTTGACGAATTTTTCAGAAGTTGGCTTCACGACTCGGTATCGTAAAGTTTCCCCGATGGTATCGGCGTCGGGGGCTTTTCTCAGTAATTTCCTTATTTCATGCTGAAAGTTGCGTTCCGATGGCAAACGTAATAGTTTCCCTTTGTTCAGGGCCGGATCCTGGGAATACAGCGCCTTGCTGAGCCGCCCTTTAATGTCAAGAAGGCTCCGGGCATCGCATTGTGAGGAAATCTCTTCGCCTTCATTTAGTTGGGAATAATTGTAAAGTAGACTGGTAACTCTGGAAGCTTCATTGTAACACGAATGATACATTGTCTGTACTTTTTAAACGGTTGAAGTAAAGAGGAATAGGCATGATGACAGTATTAAAGAATTAAAGAATAAGTGATTTTAGATAAGAAAATATTTTAAAAAGACTCCAAAAAATTTTCCAGTTTTAATATACACATTAGATTAATAAGATTTTCAATAAAATAAAAGTATAAAATTCTGCATTCGGCCATTTTTACTGAAACACGGGTCAGAGCGAACAACGCCATGCTTAAGTACCCATCACCATGTCTTTGAACTGTTGTCATAGACACAATGCAATGTTTACTTAGGCCTGACGTTACGTAGACGCTATGACACCTACGGACGTTTTACATCATACTCGCAAGTTTTGTTAAAAAATCTGTTTCTTATTCCCGGAACTTAATAATCTGTCAATGGGCCAGCTGTACGAATGAAAAAGAAACCAAATTATTCGTAAAATATTATTCCTCTGTTTATACTTGATCTATTTCATATTACAAAGCAGATCTCACACACTATTTTGATTTTGGTAGCCTGGTACTAGAGTGAAAGTCCGCCAAGTGACCCAATAGTATACACTACGAGTACACGTTTTTAAGACTTACGGTTGAATATTGTTTTATAATGAAGTGATAAGAGAATTATCTTGGACTTCAACGGCTTTATATTACTGTGTTTGTTGTGTATTTCAGGTGGAGTAATACACGATCTAGTATCAAATGAAATTGCGCGCGCTTCCCCGGCGTCTTATTTCCTGTTACGCATTTCCGTCCTTTTTCACAAAATCACTGCCGCAGATTGCAAGAAAGCGAGAGGAGGATGTTACACATCAAAAGGAAAAAACAAGCGTAAAGGTATCTCGCATTACTATTACAAATTCAACGTGCAAAAAAGACAAAAATACATTAAATTTTAAGGATCAGTTTTATTTAACCCTGGAGAGGGATAGCCGCTCAAAATCAAAAACCTTGAGGATCTACCTAACATCATTCTACGACACCTCTAGTCGCAAGGTCACCAAACTTCCTCTTTTTCGTGAATAGCGTTGTTTGAAGATAACAAAACCGAAGAAATGATTAATTCGTGGCCGGGCAGAAGGGGTCCCCTCGCGGCCCTGCCCTCGCGTGTGCGGGTGAAGGAGCCGGCGAGAGCTGGACTCTTCACCCCGATCACGAACACAGGACCGGATTATACTTAATATGGCCGCACGCTGAAGTTCCCCCATTACCTGAAGCGATTTAATTACTTCCAGATAACTCGAGTGCGATGGAGCCCGCGATAATTGGATGTAGTGTTTCAGGAATTTTAAATACAAAATCTTTTCTCTTCTGAACACATTCGCAATATTCACCAGACGACATTTCTTCGCTAGACGGTATCCGGTTCCGGCATTTTGTGCATCACACTGTGGAGAAATGGTTTACATACACTTTTACGTGCAGGCCTCTAGAATATTTAATGAAATCGAGTAATGTAATTATCTTAGCTAATTTATAAATAAGACCATTAAGTTGATTGATATCGAAAATTTAACCTAATTCTATTTAAGATTTACACTAAAGTCTTAATACTGTCAAAATTTTGATGGCATAATACATTTCAACAAAGTTGAAATGCATGTTTGATGTAGTGAACATTACAAAATATTATAAATAAATATAACTTTATTCCAGAATGTGGGGAGGTTCGTGCAATTCCATACATTTCATATATGAATAGGTACATACATTAAATTATCATATAAATGAAAAAAGAAAATCATATAAAAGAGAAGCTTCGATCAAAGTTGGACTTAAGATGAATATAAAGAAAACAAAAATTTTGAGCCCAGAGAACAAAGTCATCCCTATCAATGATAATCATATTGAAATAGTAGAGGAATCCTAGGACACAAGATAAAAATGAACAAAGATAACCAAAAGCAGAATTGCCAAGACGAATAGGAATGAGCTGGACTGCTTTTGGCAAACTCAATTATATCTTCGAGAACAAAGAGATCCCAATTAGCCTAAAAAGAAAAACCTTTGAATCATGCATACTGCCAGTGATTGGAGACTATGGCCCTTACAAAGAAAAGTGTAGAAAAGCTCAAATGCACGCAACGATCCATGGAGAGGTCCATGCTTGGAGTAAGCCTAAGAGATAGAATAGAAATGACGAAATTAGGCGCAGAACTAGAGTAGTGGATATCATGGATCGTATAGCGAAGCTAAAATGGCAATGGACAGGACGCTACAAGATGGCCTCCCAGAGTTCTGAAATAGAGACCTTGGGAGAATAAAAGAGGCATCCGAAGACCTCAAAAGAGATGGGCCGATGATACAGCCGCTGTGGGGGGAAAGAAATGGCTACAATTAGCAAACAACAAGGAAGGATGGAAAGAGTAGGAAGAGGCCTATATCCAGCAGTGGAGAGACGAAGGCTGACGAAGAAGAAGAAGATAAAAGAGAAGAAAAAACAAGTATAGGTATTAATATTAAAAGAGAAGAGAGAAAATGTATAGGTATCAGTATTTACATGAAAAATAAATAGAAATATATCGTATAATAGCATATAATAATTATGTTAGTAATGGAAAAAATACAATAATAAGTAAGTAAAATATAACTTTTTAATATGTGAACATGTTTAGAATTTTATCTTATGGTCATGTATATTTCTACTTGTAGTCAAAGTAGGTTTATCTTTTTATATGCTTTTATTTATTTTTCATTCATTTATACATCTTCATCTTGATTTATGTAATAGGAAATGAAGACGCTCATCTCACTAGGAAGAACCTGTGCCGAGATGAGCAGCTGACAATATAGTGAGAAAAAAATAATAAAGATATATAACAAAATGCTGCATAACTATAAAATTAATCAACAAAACAGTAGATGTTATAGAGTAAAATAATATGCATAAAGAATCATATATAACGTTAGTAACAATATTGAAATATTATTGATTACCAAAGCAATAGCACAGTTAAAAATGTATATAAATATGTATAAAAAAATTAAATGAATGTTCGCGTATATTAAATAGTGATAAAAAAAAAAGTTAAATGAGTAATAAATTATGACCTGTTTTCAGCAGTTGTGTATTTGTGCAAATGCAGGTGACAATATTGTCTTCACGAATAGTGTTGTGTAGAACAGTAAAATTAGGGTGTCCACACTGACTATGACATCACATCATACAACCCTTAACCATTTTTTTTTAAGTATTTAGCTCTCAATGTCTGTTTGTTTATTGTTTGCTGTGGTGGAATCTTGTAGTTGATTTTTCACCAACTTCCCGACTAGCTATAGCTCCGAATCATTCAATATTTACCTAAAGTGGATGACTATACATTATTTAATCATTTTCAACATGATTTGGTCATTATTTTGATTAAAATTAATTATACCTCATTCACAAGCAAGAGCCACAAGAAACAGCTGAAGAACGTGCCGTTGGAAAATTTGTTTTAATGTTAAAAACAACTTGTTTTTAATATTTGGATTCTGCATGGGTGATGTAAATAAAATTAATTACGAATGTACGCAAACAAAGCGGATAAAAGTACGAGTTTAGAATTTTTTTATTTGATTGTTACATAATGTGTACACCAACTCAGTAGATATACATATTTCCATTAGAAATTATTGCGTTCAGATACACAAGAAATCCCATTAGTAGTTTAAAAAAAGACAGCCCTACCATCATTTTTGACGTGCCAGAGTAAATAAATAATAAAAGAAATACCCACCCGTCTCGAGAATCGCGCCCCGGGAACCAACGTCGTAAAAGTTTCCGGTATTTTGTAATTAAAAACTGATTTAATCCGTAACCTACAAAATCTTCATTTAAAGCAATGTTTACATCTTCCTTTTCATCTCGTTCCCTTTACAAAGCGATTCCTTATTAATATAAACTTGTTACTCGTTTGCCCCGTTTAAGGTTTTTATGCAAATTGGATTTACAAGATCCGACCCGCTCTCCCGAGGCTGGGGGTCCCGAGTGCCCCGAAATACGCTCCGACACGCCCCGTATTTTCCGTTACTCTAAAATTGATAAACATCAAAGAATGGAAGGAATTTTGTTGATCAATGTAGATTAAGGATTAGTACGATTAAAGAGAATTAAATCATTGATGTTTCCTTCAAGAGATTCTCTTGAAGAAACGGAACAATGAAAACACAAGAGGTAACTGTTTGTGTTGCCAACATTAAAAGTTGATAACTAAACCTGATTTTTTTATTCACAGTTTGTGAATGATTTAATGTTTCTGTACGTTTTAGAGCTTTCTCATTAATTGAATTCGTTAATTTCAATCTTAAAACGTCAATATTATGTGGTAACTGTTAAGATACATAAATAGCAATGTTACTATTTTCAGAATACGGCCGATTATACAGGGTGTAACAGAACTAGTCCACTATACTTCGTAGGTAGATTCCCGCCTTGATTATGAGTCGAAATGTTCAAGCAACCATCACATAATAATACGATGTCAAAGTTTGCATTATTTAAAAATATTTCTGACTTATTTTTTGCAAAACGTTGGACTATCGTTACAGTAACCTATATCTGAGATGAAAAGTTCATTACCTTAAAAAGGTCAAATATAATATTAAAAATATTAGAATTCCAATTGGAAAACATTTCAATTGGATTTTTTTCAGGGTTTTTATTATTTTATTTAACTTATGGGGTCAACAACCCGCTCATGTTCAAATAACACCAATCATTTGCGGTACCTTTATTGCTTTTTGTACCGTAATAGACATGGTTTGACGGATTACAGTTTGTTTCCGAAAAATTCCAACAGAAACATTACACAAACGTAAAAATCTTCATCCTGTGTTTATTTTTAAGTGTTTGGATATCCTATTAAATGTTTAATAATAAACTTAGTTTCAGAATAAGTCAAAATATATAGGTAAGTATTACATATTTCAAACCGGTTCAATTTTTGTAACATTTATTGGATTTTTTTTAAAAACTTTTTTTAAAGTTATCCCATAAACTATTTAGTAAAATGATTACCTCTACAAATTAATCGTAGTATCTATTGTAATTATTCTTAAACTGTATTCGAAATAATAGTTAACAAATCATGCTAAATATGTATTTTATTTATTATTTTTTATTGTTTCCTGCTTCTGCTGCTGATGCTTTGCTGACTTTTACTTTTGTGATATATAGCGAAATAAAATAAACATAATATATTTAGGAGCATGGAAACAAAACAATATTTGCTGTCAATTTTACCACTTAAAAATGGAATAATTTCACGAAAAACTAAGTACCTAAATTATTTTTTGCTGTATAATATTATAAAATTTATTAATTTCTCATCATTATGAATATATTGGCTTTTTTCTAGTTAGATAATAATTGTACATTATGATATTGATTTTATGTAGCAGCATTTTTTTATGAACAGGTATATATCAAACTTTTGGTTTTGCCATTTAATCTGAAATTGATAGACATACAAAATAAAAGATATCTGAAAACAAAAATATCTGAAAATAAAATTTATTTATGTCTGTTATAATTAAAACAAATTTAGAAAAATCACTTAAATATAATCACGAAACCATGATTTAAAAAATCATTACAGTGTGTGCTTTAGTTAAAAATTTATATATTTATTACTTTTATATATTCTGTTAAAAATAAAAATAGACTGAAACTGGTAGCACGTTCTGTTCAAATGTTTTTGAAAAATAAATGCGTCACTAATAAGGTAACATACGTATATGCGTAACGTCACAAAAGCCTAATAGTTAAAGTTATCCCTTTGTGACTTATTTTTTCCATAAATTAATTTTCTCTGTTGTCACGAGTGATTTATGTAATTTCGCTTTAATTTATTATTTAATCTTAATTTTATTGTTATAATATACATACTTGGCAAATTTTCTCGTATAAATCAAAAAGATACTTTTATAAATTATCAATTTAAACAAATAACTTTGATTAATCAATATGAGAAAATCGGCCATGTATGTATATTATAACAATCAAATTTGATACATTAGATTTTGATGAATTAGATATCGAATACTAGTTTAGTATAGCAAAACTAATAATTGCGTCACTAAGAAAATCCAAAGAAACGAAATATTTTTTTGAATTCCCTATATTTTTATTTCAGAACAAAACTTTATTTAAATACTGTTAATTAAGAAGAAAGTTGAAGGGTTGCTATATATTTTGTAAATAGTAAATCACATTTATTGCATTATTTTAATGCATTGTGATGTATGTTATTATTTACGAGCAAACCCGTAGACCCCGTGCGTCCATAAATTTAATTGTTTTAGAATGTACCTTCGTAAAGAACAAATTCATCAACAATATCAAAACAAGGTACGAAGATATCTTGTAAAAATTTATATTTAAAATAAAAATTTTGAAAACAACAAGTTTAACGTTTGACAATGAGTTTTTTTAAGTAAATAACAAATAATACACTTAAAATCTTTTGTGTAAACAAGACAATTAAATTTTAAATAGGACCATGGTTCTGTGATCTTAAACATAGTGTGTGGGTCTGCACTATTAATATACGTAGCGATTTTTTTTTTATGAAAACGTGAACATAGATATTCTTATAATACTATTTTCATTTCCTTATATTTCAAGCTAAAAACCAGTGCTATGAAAACCGGACAAACATGCTAGTCTTCTGGAATGAACCCTGAATGAATGAATCGAACCCTGGGCCGACTGGATCACTATCCGAGTGTCTTAACCACTAGACTAACAAGCACAATTTATAAGGTATAAATAGCCTGCACCTTCCACACGTTTTGCTTATTCCAATATGGTAGAGATCTTTTTATTTAAGAAAGAAAATCTAATTAGTATGTGTAAGCCGTGCGTACGAGGCACGTTGTTATGTTGGTGCGTCGTACGCATGGCTTACATATACTAATTCGATCTTCGTCTGTCTACCTATCGGGTTTTACCGATTTTCTTGTTGCTACGCCGGCCACTTTGCGGCCAATGGTGGTCATGCGTGTTCACAGCCATTGTTTCCGCAAAGCCTATTTTTCAATGCTGAATGTTATTCCATGTGACACGTATTCCATGCACATTTATATATACGCGTGCATGTAATACATGTCACAACAATATTCAACCTATTTTAGAACTTGGCTAAACTTTAGTATTATGAAAATACGACTAACTTGAGAGTCTCCTGAAACGAGACTCGAAAAATAATTAAAGTAATCTGTGTCTTAGTTAAATAGAGCGATTTTACACTACTTAATATTATGCTATGCACAAATTAAATTTTTATAATTCAGGTTATAAAAGACACAAAAATTTTAATAAAATATATCAAAGAGAATCTGATTTGTAGTCAGACGCCTTAGCCTTTTGCCACAGCTGTAGATTGGAGGTATGTGACATTCATTCAGGTAAACTTCAGCGCTTTACTTAATATTACATTAAATATTTAAATGCAATAGGTTATTCATTTCTTACGATGATTCATTCAAATTGAAAAATTGATTTTTTTTTCCTACTGAAATTTTCAATTAAAAATATCAAATCGCTACTCAGATTTGACGAATAAGAATTAAATTGTTTAATTTAAATTTTCTATGATAATCTTTTAAAATATAATTTTGAAATGTTTTTCCATCAAAGCAAATTTGATAAAAGAAAATTTTATCTTCCGTAAAATTATTTTTGTCTAATTTCTTGTAAATTTAAAGAAAATGCTTTCAAAACAAACAATTATCTATTCGTTACATTTGTTATTTTCACGCTTACTCCGTAAGTTAACAGAAAATTTTCGAAAATATATCGCCGTTACTTTTACGTTAGGTACCGTTTGTTTTTCTTTAATGAAATATACTCATCAAGGAGGAGGCAAGATCGCGACAAAATACAATTACAAAACTTACAAATAAATTAATAAACATTAATTTCGTTATGCCAAAAACCAGCTTTTTCACAACGTCATTTTGACCTCAGTGGACCTAGAATCACTATAATATTTTTAAACTGCCGAATTGTAATCAAGGCAGAAAATATCATGTTGAAATTTCCATAAATTAATAACATAATTTTCTATTCATGGAAAAAATCAAAACACTATCGGAGGCTGCGATTGGACTGTAGTGTACTGATTGTCCCCCTTTGATGATCAAAGGGGATCTTCAGGGATCATCATTTCGAGATTTTTATCAGAAATAATTTGTTTTCTATTTACTAGATCTGGGGAAAACTAAAACTTACTATTCTAATTCAGCAACATTTACTGCTGATTTCGCATAGTAATTTGACATGTTGCCAAAATAGCTCAGTTCAAATTCTCATCTCGCCGTTAGGTTTACAACGTATTGCAACGAGGTAGTAAAATCAGAAGAAATTGCAAACTATTGAAATCTCCAGAACGACGAGGAAATACTAGAAATGTAAGAATGGTCTCGAACATTCGAAAACCAACACGTTTTGCATAAAAAAAGCGAAAGCAGACGCGCGAGAGGCATTATTATTTATAATTAATATTTATTCAAGTGCGACATAACCAGCGATAAAAACCAGCGAAACCGTAGCAACAAAGCAGTGTGGCCAGCGCGTGTATAACCGAGTGACAGATATTCGGACGAGTACTTACGTGCGAAAGTGAGCGGCATATTCTCTATAGTGATCGGTGCGATAGAAACAGCGTAATAAAGTGTTCCACCGACGAGTGACTAAAAATAATTAATGCGTATTAAGAAATTGGTCAATAAGTGTATGAAATTTTTTATAAACCTTTAGTGACTGCAAATTTGAGAGTGTTCAAGTTAAAGTTGTGTAATTTTGATAAATAAAAACTTTATTTAAATTGGAGCGTTTCATTTTTCGCCCATAGCCACGTTCCCGTGATAGTATTTTTATTTTCTTTTTGGAATTAGTGTGTTGGATACGGCTTGAAACTACATCATTCATGCAGATAAACAACTACTGGCGAACAGACTTGAAAAAAGTCTCATCACTGCCATCTCGTTTTAACATTTTTCATTCTGTTTCATGTTGTTTCATGTTGTTCATGCAGCTGTTTGACACAATAAAGTTATAGCCCGTGTAGATGGAACAGGCCACGATGAGATGAATCTAGATACCTCGTTCACGTGTTGAGGTTTGTAACACGTGAACGATCAGCTTGGAAACCAGCTGAAGGTTAATTTTTTATATTTACAGATTGAATTGAATTACAATGGAAAAATAGGAAAAAAAAATGTCCACTTGAGTAATTTTATATCTAAACAATACGGAACCTGACGAACAGAATATAATTTGTAAATCTTACCAATATAATTGATGGATGAAAGAAACGTTGAATATTAATCATATTAGCATTTTTATAAATATTTTAACAAAAAATAATGTTTTTTTAATAAAAAAATTGTGCTTTTCTAAAATTATGGAATATCTTTTGAATTTACGTTTAAATCCGCATATACCGGTTTGTATTAATGACTTCATATTTCAAGTATATTATTTAATTTTGACAAGTAGCAACACTCTTTAGGATACTGGGTATCATATTTTTTCAATTTAATTTTTTAATGATACCATTATTAAACGAAAGGAATATATTTCCATCAAAGAATTTAATTTTAGCCTGAATAATTTCAAATGGCATTTATGCGAAAATCTGGGTTCTAGATACTCCTGAGCTTACTGTGACAGTATATAATAAAATCATTTGTAGATGTGTGAGATACATACATAACGCGTATTTTTATTTCAAATTAAAAAAAAATATGCGAAACATTTAACTTTTTTCAAATTAGATGAAATTAAAACTTACCTGAAGTCTTTAACTGAAATCTTTCATATTAAAGTGTAAATAATACGTTTATTTACTTGGTTTCATTATCATTAACTCGGCGTATCACATAACAGCAGCCACAAAGTAGGCCTCCGACTGCGCCGCTGTGAAAGGGTTGAAAAGGAAAATGAATGTTTATAAACAAGCGCGGGGGCGCCCATGAAATAAGGGAAGGTCGGCACCCCTCTAGCAGCCGTGGGCGACCCTCGCCTCGTACTTTCTTCAGGACCCCGGGCACAAAGTCAAATTTACTCCAGTGGTTTTGTATTTTTCCAAATTATGACAAAATTAGATTTACATTTTTCTACATTTTGAGAGACTTTAAAAATATATAACCAAGGACAGATTAATTGGCCCCAAGCTTTTGTTTGTTTTTTGTTTCGCGAAATTAATATTTTGAACCGGCGCTTATTATCGTAAACTCGTTTAACGCTAATGAAACTCAAAAATGTTGGCGTATTAACCTGGGTGGTATAATTTTTATAAATCTACATTTTTTATTATTGCATTGTTGCAATATACTCGCACTGTAATAGATAGCTAACTCCTAATAAATTGTTCAAATGCTATATCAATTCTAAACTGGTTCATTTTAGCGCTACTGTTGCCATCTATGAATGAAAAGTCGAAGTTTCAATGACAATTTGGTTTGTGTCTTTGCTCTAAGAGTTTTCATTGAACGATCTTTCACAAGCCTGTGTTATTTATTTTTCGCCAGAGGGCTGTCGACATTTCCAGCGTTCATTATTTCACCAACATAACAAGCTTATTTATCAGCATCCTTTTGAAAAATATTATAGCTACTACAAAATACAAAATTTAAAAAAAATAACACTTTGAATTTTTCATTTTTTTTTTATTTTTAACATTTTTTGGCTAGTATTGTTGTGAGCAATTTTCATCACAAAAAGATTCATCCGTGATTTTGAGTCTCTTTCTACATTTTGCGCAGCATTTATTTCTTCTTAGGCTTGATTGCAGTTTTCTCAGCTTCTATATAAATATAATTTAAGAAACATAACTTAAATATGTATTTATTGTATACATTGGCATTTTTTACGTAGAATATTTTTCCCCGTGCAAAATTTCACCGAAAATCAGATAAGATAATTAACACTTTTTTAACCCATACTTTATCCTTGTTTCATTTGCATTATATTAACAATGCCTGTATGTTTCCTAAACTGTAGAAAAAGGATCTACAAATGAATTTTCTTCATTTAACGAACTCATTAAAGTTTCCTGCGTGGGTAGGCAGAAAGGATAGAGCGCCACACTGTCTGTCCTGTTCTGTTCTGTCCTGACACACAACTCTCGCCTCATCCATATACATACATCTTCGCATACAAGCTCGACGATTTTTGAGGCTCTTAACGAGATAATCCTCCAGCATCTGATTAATCTGGTCATGCCACATCTTCCGCAGTCATCCTCTCTTTCTGGTGCCGTCAACTTTTGCGTCATATATTTTTCTTACCATTCTTTCCTCATTTATTCGCTCAACACGTCCCCAAACCATCTGAGCGATCCTTTTTTCATTCTGTCCACTATGCTAAGCTCAGCTTTACATTCTTTCCTAACATCTTCATTATTTACACACATCATAAATTAAAGTGATCTCATCTCTACCGCATTCAGTCCGCATTCGTTCCTCTTCTTCTAGCTCCAGGCTTCACTTCCGTATATCAGTGTTGGTACCAGAATCCTTTTGTGTACGGCTTACCTCGGTGGACATATTTCTATTAGAAATTATTGCATTCAAAACTCCTCTCGATATCTTTCTCAGCCTTCCCTCTTCTGTCGAACATACTTCTCTAATGCACAAACCCATCTACTTGCTCTAAGCATTCTTTGTATACTTGTATTTCACAAGTGGTCTTACTTTGCTGCCTCTCGAATACCACAACATTTAAATTATTAACATTCATAATAAGGTCACATTCCTTTCTCGACATGACATAGTTTTGTGTTTAATACGAAAATTGACATAATTACTTTCTCACCAACATGCTTGATTCCTCGTCGTCTGTTCCATTCTTCAGTGGTACGTTTCTATGTTTAATCACACTCAAAATAATACTGGTTAACTTGTTTAATCGTTTTACTCTTCTTCTATTGCATCTACACTTCTTTCTCTTTCTTTGAAGCAACTGCCTCGCTGCTGCCTCGGAGGATAGTTCCGTCATCTCAACCTTGGGAAGTGGGAAAAATATCTATGAGAGGTAATGCTAATAATTTTTAAATGTATAAATACATAATTTATTAACACAGACCATCATAATTATAGGTTATAAAAATGTATTTATATAAAAAAAAATACAATAAAAAAACCACTTAAAATTTAACATTACAAAAAGTACAAACAAATTTCATTTTATTTTTCACATCTTGTATTAATAAATTTAAATTGTACATCAAAAGCAGGGCGTCTCAAATTAAGTGTGGGCAGCGGGAAATTTTCGAAACAAAATCAATATTTAATATTTATATAATCTATTGGACGATAAATATTGATTTGATTCCCAGAAATACCTTATGTTTAGCTTACCGAAATAAATTCACTGAACGCCCCTGATATCGCTTTACAAAAAAATACAAATAAAAAATTTAGCTTTTTAACTATTCAACTAGAATAAGCTTTATTTTACTGTTCTAATATTTAATGCCATTTGGTTTCATCAAATTCTTTGTTTTAAAGTTAAAGTAACAAATAATTTGAGACTGTTTGGCAGTAAGAGATAAAACACCAATGGTTGAATACAAAGTTTTTTCTACTTGGACAGATAACATCCAAACACAGAGTTACTATTATAAGTATTTAAAAAGCATTTTTACAACTCACCAATTTCATTCTATGACTCATTAATTTACAAAAACACATATTTGATGATTATATTTATTATTTTTATGCATTTTTAAAGATTCTAACTGAATTGGCACTCAGTTACTGATGTACATGACAATTAAGTATTATAACAAATTTACAAAAGCATAAAAGCCGATATGCGTAGAAACTGTGTGTATGTATAATTTAATAAAACTACATCATATCTACAATTTATTTATATAATTCCCTTTATTTTGGCTTGTAACTTTCTGAAATAACATTTATACGTCAATAACAGATAAATACTTTTTGAGACAAATTGCTAATCGCCATAATATTATTAGATTTTCTAATATTTTCACCATTACAATAAATATCTTGAGTGATATTTTACAACTATATTTTAATATATGTATTATAAAAGTCTTATAAATTCGCGTTACTTTACTATTTGCTTCATTATCTTATATATTAATCTTCAATATTATGACATCGTCAATATTAATTTATAAGCCAGGTCAACTTGTGACTGTCCAAGAAAACTTACAGACTCTCGACAAAGACATGTTTGGCTGCACTCTGAGAGCAATTAAGCAATATCAAACCTATATATAAGTACTTATTCTGTGCTATTCTGAAAAAATCAATATTGGAATGTCAGATCTTTATCCCAACACTTAATAGAATAAAAATAAAAAGGAGAAAGAAGTACATGACGGTTATCCGTCAAACGACAAATATAAATAGATTCCAATAATATTTCTCTTTTCTATGGTCCAACGTGACAATGGCAATTTCACCATAATTTTACATCAAGACGCTGAGAGAGAAGAAATTAATAAGTGCATATGAAATTATCTTTTTCTATAAGATTTAAATACGGCATTAGTACTTATTTCATCAAATTTTAGTCGAACCATGAGAATTGTGAGGTTGCGTTTGCGTTTGCGGCGGAGAGCAGCTGTCAGAAAAGACCAGAGAAATCGGACATCGCAAATAATGGTTTTTACTTTGAGAAAGATACGTAAAAATATACAAACCTTCCTATTTAATTAAGACGAATACCAAATACTAGCGAATACCCGTCTCGTTTATTTTTTATTTTTACTTTCGTCAAAACCAACGAGGAGGCTTGGGTGTCACCAAACTCACCTATTTGAGAGCATAATAATTTTGGGAATCTCCCCTCCCAATCAACCAACCCCAAAAAATCACCAGTTTCTCGATTTACTTTGTCAGAAGTGAGCGTCTGTAAAAAGACTGGAGGTGTAAGGTTGTATCTCAAATGTACAGCGTAAGCTGCAAAGATCACATTTTTCAGGGCTGTTTTGCCACGTGTCTCTGACCTCTCTGGCTGACGTTTATTTTAATATGGTATTGCAAGCCAAATGCTTAACGTCATCAAAAAAACACCCTCATTTTTGCACGGTATTATAACACAAAGTACACCGCGCTTTCCATGTGGTATAACAAAACACTCACTGGTCGTATTAGAAACATCAGCTTTGATAATGTACTCTCAACAAAATGGGATCCGAATCATTGCCTTAGTTTGGGGACACACTCGCAGGTTTCTTAGCAGCCGTAAAAATTATTTTAGAACTGATTTAATTTGCAGCTACTTCTTCTAACTCATTCTTTATCTCCCTGTTACTATTGACGCACGTTTCGCTTTGTATTGATGTAATGTAAGATAGCTTTCATTGCTAACACTGCCGCACATCCAGATATAAGCAGATTCACAGCAGCATATCTCCATGGTAACAGCCCTTCAACCGTCGACAAGCTGGCTTAACTTTCAGTACCTTAATCTATGCCGTATTGCAGTATTACAATGAAATACATCATGTAGTTGATATCTGCACCAACTATTAGTTAAACACTGATGTCCCTCTGAAATTTCTTTCTCACAGCAACACTGGGGACAAAGGAGATAGTGAGATGGACTTACTCTTAACGATGCCGTGTGGCACCTTCCTTGCGATTTCTCTAACGTACGTCTCCTAAAGCCATGTATTCACTAGGGGACAAATCGCGAAACATTCCGCGCGGCATGTCGCATCAACATCTACGCTCACGTTTCGGGGTCAATGACGCGGTTATTTGACGTGTACACACCGGGACTCACATATCACTTGTCGCGGAAATGTCGCCCGATGAGGTTATGATGATTAGTGCTGCGCATCTATTTATTCTAACGAGTTTAGCAAAACGTAAGAGAAGAAAAAGGTGGTAAGTGCGAAATTATTTACTGCAAAGACAAAGAAGGATGGATATTCTATGCAATCTTCGAATATCTGACGGATCTTTTGTCAATTTCACTCGAACGACAACAACTGGTTTTGACAATTTATTACAAATAATTGGCTTTCCGTAGCCAAGCAAGACAATATTAAGGGACGCCGTTGGCCCTCACATCATTTTATTTTTATATTCACGGTTTGAAGTGTCCCACAAAATTGTACAGCGATGAGTTCGAGTACAATAATTTCGTTTCCTCACATTAATGTCAGTTGACAGATACAGCGCATGCCCATTCACTTGTAAACATACCACGTGGTACTGACGCGCAGCCCGATGTCCCCGTAAGCTCGCTCGAGTACCGTGCGCATGGCAATGTTTCCGCGGCACGTAGAAATGCCCCGCTATGTTGTGCGCGACGTCACGGAACAGTGCGCGACGTTGTAACGTGACTCTAATCCGCGCGTGATGTTGAGAGATAATTTATCCCCTAGTGAATACATAGCTTAACTATCGAACACAACTCTCTAAAGTGAGCATCAGAGGTGGTTCCCGGATGGCCGCGGCGGGAGGGCCAGCAGGGCGCAGGCCCCGCGACGACATCACGTGGACATGCTCGCGACGCCCTCGACGAGCCGGGCCAGGCTGGCGTCGCAGCTGAGCGGGCTCTCCACGTCCAGGCGCGGCGCGGTGACGCTGAGCGGCAGGGGCGGCAGGGGGGCGCGGCGCCGCGGCAGGCGCAGGGGGCGCGCGCCTGTGGTGGCGCCCAGGCCGGCCGCGGCGGCCAGACGCCACCACTGGCGCGCGCGCGGCCCGGGCGGCGCGTGGTGGCGCGCGCACGCCGCGCAGTCGCCGGGGCAGCCCGCGCCGCCGCCCTCGTGCCCGCCCGGGGAGCGGCAGCCGCCCACGCGCGCGGCCCACGCGTGCGTCGGGGCGGCGATGCGGTCAATCTGGGATATTGTATTTATGTCATAATGATTCTTTAATTACCCGCTGCAAAGGCTTCCTAGACTAGCAAATAGATATTAGCAACTTGACGTTATATAATATTACATATATTAAAAGGTTTATTGAAAGATTACCAGTATTTGTCAAATTAGACTTAAATATTTGATTTGTATTTGTTTTGATTGTTGATTGAGTGAGATAACTAACTGTCATGTAATTGTTTTATTATATTATGGCTTTCAAAGCTTGTGCTATTGCTTTTCACTCTATTTTATTACTTCTTTTATTTTTTAACTTCTATTATATTACGTTTTCCTTATGCTTCTGCTTGTTTATATATTTTTTACCTTATTTTAAATTTATCTTTATATATTTGTATCTGTATTTCAAGGCCAAAACTAAGATGGAGTGACAACGTCCTCAAAGATATCTCTGCCTTAGAGCTTCGAAACTGAAGAGAGCTGGCACTAGACCGAGATGAGTGGAGGAAAATTATTGAGAAGGCCAAGACCCACCAAGGGTTGTAGTGCCAAGAATGATGATGATGATGATCTGTATTTTAAGTTTTTTCTTTCCTCTTTATGTCATTAATATTTTTACACGTTAAAATTTTTTTTCTCTTTAAACTATATATTCTATTAATCTAGGTAGGTACACTTTACCTATCTTTTTGTAAAAGCGCTGTAGGACGTTAATAACTTAATAAATAAAAATAAATAATAAATAATAATAAACTGTAACTATAACTAAATATGTATGCTATGTACTTATGCAAGAAAATGAAAAAGAAACGTGCCGACAAGCTGTATAAGGCTTGGCACGATCTGTAATAATAAAAATATGTATAAATTTAAATAAATAAATAAAAAAAATAATAAAAAATCTTTTTTTTTTTTGTTGTTACAGGGACATATCGACTGTCCCGCTCTAGACAAGTAGGGCTGGTCCCCCTCCAGGTTCCAGCCAGAGTAGCCCGACACCCCTTCCTCTTTCAAGTTCCCAAAACTTAAACAGCTTATGAACAAAAAGTTTTCTTCCACCTCTCAAGCAAATAACACAACGATCGTTCAAGAGAAATCATTTTTTTGACCCATTATTTACCAATTACCCCACCTACATATAGTGGCGTATAGTGGGTATAATAATAATAATAATAATTATTATTATTATTATTATTATTATTATTATTATTATTATTATTATAATTTTGGGTAGCTTCAATCCACAAAAATAACTGCACTTTAAAAGGAATATTTTATACAAGATTTTCTAAATAAATAAACATTTTATGTATAGGTAATACGGCAAAAATTTTCAATATATTTTGAAGACGATTTATATAAAATTAAATCGGGAATAAAACTAATTTCAGATAAACATTTCTTTTTACAAAAATAAATCAAACATTTTTTGATATCATCGATGGCAATGTCGTCGTAAATAATCGAAATGATTCGACAGATGGTATTAACATTTACCATAGAAATGAGAAATAGAATTCATAGGAAATGTTTTGGATGGAATTTGTAAAAAATAACATTTCTGCAAGTGACGTGTGCGCAGTTCTCACCTGACATAGGACCTTTCTAAGAAACACGCTATTCCATGAAAAATTTACTTGTCTATTACAAAAAACTCGCAGGCATAGAGATAAGTCAAAATACACGGTTCAAGACGAGTTTTTTCTCAACTCGACATGGTCTATGGAACAAATTTGTAGGGCGCAAACAAGTGAGATAAATTAAGAATTGACATGAAGTTAGGTACAGAAACGTCGGAAATAAAACTTCCAGCCGTAGGACGAATTACGGCTAGAATTTTAAATCGGAAAAAAACATACACGTCACGTTAAACAGAAACGTCTAAAATAAAACTTCTAGTCATCGGACAAATTACAGCTAGAATTTTAAATCAACTTTTTCTTAAGATTAGGATTATTTAATTAATATTTGTTTCCCAGAATCTTTACTAATGCACAGCTTTTTTGCTTGTGTGGGCTGCACGCCCCTGACTACACACCACTAAGAAATAAACCCAATTACCCACGCACAAATCTTACGGCTTTCCCTCCCTCATTCCTTCCTTCTCCCCTTTTTCCCATCTATTCCTACTCCCGTATATATTATTTGCTTCATATTTTATTATGTCTTTTGTTGTATAGTACCTATATCTATATTTTTATTCTATTTATTTTTCATTGTGTATTGTAATTATGTATACTCAATAAATCTTAAATATTCCTTAAAAGTGTCCACGCTTAACTAGTTTAAAATACTTAAATAGTAATAATGCTAATAATTTTGCAAAACAGGCTACAGTTCATAGTTAAGGAGTAGAATGAAGCTTTCCTTTTTAGGACTAAAAAACATAAGCACCCTCTCTCTCTCTCTCTCTATATATATATATATCTATTGCAATTCTATAGCTTTTTAAATGATTCATAACTATCATGATGGTTCATCCTTTGAACCTTTTCAACTGAATTCATGTGCAACAGATAATAAAGGCACTTATCTCTGGATACGAATCACGGGTGACATTGAAAGACTACGCACTAACATACTATGTTAGAGGTCAACTCATTATTCTCGAATGTTAACTTTGTTATTCTCTATATAGGCCGTAGTTTTCCGAAAACCTCTTGCGCAATCAAATTCGCATAAGATTTGAATGAAATTTATTCCGTCAAAATTACGCCTTGTGCTTCGTGTTCTCGTGTTGGAAAGGGCCGACAATCGGCTAACGGAACGGAAGGAACGAAACGTTAATTTGATTTTAATTCCGGTTATTTTGTAAATCTGCACTGTGTCTTGGAATAAAGTCATTATCTATGAGTAGCTTGTTGGTCTTGTGGTTAGGACTCTCGCCTCGTGATCCAAAGGACGCAGCTTCGAATCTCACTCCAGACAAGCAAGTTAGTTTTTTTTTCATAGCACAAGCGTTTAGCTTAATTTGAAAATAGTAAGAATATTGATGTGACACGAATTCCGTGTTCGTATCTCTATTAAAAAAAAATCTTGTATATTTTTTAATAATCTGCAAATTTTATATAAATAATGTAAATAATCAAAGGATGGAAGGGTATGGAAGAGGCCGATATCCAGCAGTGGAGAAATGAAGGTTGAAGAAGAAGAAGAATTCTGAATTATTGAAACATTAATTTGAAATTACAGTTGAATTTGGCTAATTGAAAATTTTAAGAACTTCAAAATTGAGAAATATTTACATATTTGAGTTGGAAATTTTTCTCTACGAATTTATTTTTTTTAAATTTACACTCTCTTGGTAAAACTTGAATGAATTCATTCAAATTCCATCAGACGAGCATATCGCAAAACACTTTTTTACCATTCATAACTCATACTTTTATTGTATAATGTATTATATTAATGTTTTATTTTAATGTATTATTGTAAATTGTAATTGTAAATGTACTAATAACCTTGTCCTAAATGACCACCCATTAGGGTCATTCTGACCTGTCGATTGTCTTTAAATTAAAAAATAAAAATAACCGTTTAAATAGTTTATTTGAAACTTCACAAATTTAAAAATGTCCTTAGGTTTTCACGGTGGTTCAGAATCTTCTGGGTATAGTTTTCAGGGGCATTCTGCCGTGTATATGTGACCTCTCTGGCCGACGTTTCGGATCCCATTGCAGGGTCCATCATCAGGGCTGATGTGATGGGTGTGTGTTGAAGTGTAGGTTAAGTATTGCCTTGAAATACCGTACCGAAGTCAGGGTGTGTCCAAGTTTGTGTTAGGTTAAGTACTGGATTGCAGAACCGTGTCGAAAGCAGGGTGTGTGTGTGTCTTTATGTAGAGTGTTGTGTATCTACTAACGGAAGTCCGACTGTGCGGATCGTCGATTTGATTTAGCGCCGGATACCACGAGGTTTTTAACTTAGACCCTCATCCCTATTAATGTTTACCGGTATAATGCTTGTATATTTCAATTGCTTCTTTGACCAGGCGCGTATGGTGACTTTTGGGCTTTCGTAAGATTTTCGGCTCAAATGAAAAATGGTGGCCCAATCCAGAAAGTGCTCAGCCAATGCCGATCTTTCCGGGTGACCGAGTTAACACGCTCTTTTATGCTCATCAACCCTCTTTGAAATCGTGCGTGCTGTTTGTCCCAATTGTTGTTTTTTCAAGAGAAAATATTTAGTTATCTTGCATCATCAAAAATAAACAGAAAAACAATGACATATGATTAATAATAAACCTGCGATTGAGACAGCTTCTTCGTGACCAGACTATCCTTCTCTTCCTTCGGGGCCTTGACCCTGGTCGGAGGGGGACGGCGCGGCGCCGGACTGTTGCCCCCGAACAGCCCGCGGGCCTCCGCCATCTTGATCATGTACTTCGCATTCAGACGAATGATTTCCTGTCAAATATTATACTATGGTGAGATGGGGCCTATATTGTGGACGAGCCCTGACGCCGGCCGCACACCGGATGCGTTTTCGTACGAAATTGAGTATACGTACGAACACGCAAGTACATTCCTGACCTTCGAACTAGTACTGAACATCGCACACTGTACACAATTTAGTAGTGAGTGTACGCACGTATAGATGCGACGCCCGACACGATCCGGATTTGATCGGAAATTTTTGCGATTTCGTACGATGGATATTGAAAATTTTGTCAGTTTGACGCATGGCCACAAATGTTTGTGGGACCAAAGTGATTCAACTACGTGACCATCAGCGCAAATCGTGGCGGAGAATCTCCAAAGAACCAAAAAATACCTGTAAGTTAAATAATTTGGTTTAATGAGATATAATTATGTACCTACTTTGAACAAAAAAACTTTTAAATATTTCTCCGATGTTATGAGATCTCGTTGCACTTCGATTCTCCCCAGCATTTGTGAATCTATTAGATAGATAGTCATGAAATTTGTCATTAATTAAGTCTGCCATAATAGAGTTTTCCAGAAGATACGGATTATTCATTTGGCACAAACGTTATTGGAGAAATGCGAAAAGTACCTAACTGATCGTGACCAATGCAAGACGCAATCAATGTGAACGCTCCATACGTATGAAAATAATCGTACCAATACGTACGTAATAATTCGTATCCAAAATGCGGCCGGCCTTTCGCGGAATTAGGTCAACCAATCAAAGGTCATGAACGCGGCTGCAGTCAAGAACGAGTTCCATATTTGACCATAGAGTCGTTTACAAGTTTATGTTTATAACTTCAACTTGTTTGTAATAAGTGAACTAGTGCGAACCATAGCGAAACGACCTTGCGATAGATAAGAGTAAAGCAAATTAAAGAAGTACCTGTGTGGGATATTCTAGTTACAATTAGTGTGAATTAAAGAATGGTGCTCCGGTCAAATTCGTGTCCAGTGACTTTGTGTGATAAATAAAAGTTTTAATCCTTTTAGCGTTTCGTTAGCCACCTTATGTACGATAGTCTCGTATGCCCAGATGGTTACTGTTGCGAAATGGGTGTTCCCCAGGAAACGTTCCCCGCAAAGTAAATGTTCAGAATTCATATCCCGGTGGTACCCAAATACTTTTTAAATAGGTATATTTTTTAATTCAAGTAACTTTATTTACACCATTTTATTAGACAGAAAATCTACATGTTTCGATAACATGTAGACCATGTAGATTTCTCTTCTTCAGGATGAGTTGTATTCTAATCATAAGTAACTTGAAGACAACATTGTTCTCGAAACATGTCATTCTTGTACCTAATAAAGTGATGTATATAAAGTTACTTATCTTTAACTTATGTCATCCTGCCTTCAGCAGAACCACTCTTCAATATATTAATATATTCTTTTAGTATACCTTTGTAATCGATTGTTTTAATTTTATAATTACTCCTAGATGAAACATGATTGCATAGACTCATATTCGATATTTCAATCGTTATTAACGTTCGGATTGAGGAAATTGTATCAATTTACAATGTATGTATAATATATTTAATAAAATGTGAACCTTTCTTTGAATAAGCGCTAAATAGCAGCCTTCCCTCTCCTTGAAGGTGAGCCCAGCCAATGGAAGTGGAACTTGCTCCTCAAATAAATCGCAGTTTGGGACCTGCATAAAAGAAGTAATTATTTTGTGTGTATTTTATTTTATTTTTATTACTATTCGTCTTGATAAATTAACTACATCATTATTGTTTTTTTACATACCTTCACATCAGCAAACTCAGAGTCGGGGTCAATAGGACCCGATTCAATTTGATCAGTTGCTGAAAAATCTGTCCTAGAAGAATCGATCGCCCTAAATCTTTCTTCTCCTTTGGAATGGACGTCCTCAGACTGCTGACCCGATTTTCCTTTACCGCTTTTATCTTCCGCACCTTTGCCCGACTTCTTGTCTTTCTTTCTGGGCGATTCTTTCGCTTGATTTTCGTCTGATACCTTCGTTGATTTTTTAGGTTTGGCCGGCTTGTCGTCTGATTCCCGAGATCTCTTTTCTCCTTTCTTAGTTGACTTCTTTTTTGTGCTAGCGTCCTCGGACACTGTACCTGCAGGAAGCGGAAGATCTACATTTCTATCTTTATCACTTTTTCGTCTTCCCCTTTCATTTGCTAATACAAGGTCCACTTCTTCGGGCTCATCTTCGCAAGGAACACCATCATCGGCCGCCTGTAAAATTTAGTAAAGTAAATCTTTAATGCTTGACGATTTGAAATTTTAATCGAATTGTAATAATTTAATAGACGCGGACATTGGAAAACGAAATTTGTTGAAAACGAAACTAGCGGCGGTCAATCCTCGACTTTTGGACACATTTGCAGTTCATGGCGTGACGCAATTTGTGTATTTATTTACGTGCAGTGAAATTGTTTTATTAACAATAGACATGACAGAGGCCATAAAATTAAATACCGCATCGTGCATCTACGTTTTGCAATAATTCGCGTCAATTTCTGTCGTTTCACAGATAAAACTTTTACTCAATAGGATAAGTTTTAAAATAAATAACCGTTTATGGCATTATTTTGAATGGTCTTATCAAAACGACATCTCAAACTTTGTCAATTTCTATTCTCACGCAATCGTCGTGTCGCTCTAAACTTTGCAAATTCCGTAAATGTAACACGGACAAGGAACCTACAAAATTGTCTCCGGCCAAGGTTACAAATTACTTTTTCCGAACGACCTATTGCATATCGGGGCAAAATTCAAATTCTTTTGTGCTCGGCATATTACGTAAGGTTTCAGCTTATCGAAAATTAATCGTTTTCATACCGTGTGGTGTGAATGAAAATTGGGTAGATTCATACATATACTCGTACGTATATGTATGAATCTACCCAATGTTCATACGCAGAGATACGAAAGATATTGGTTTGCCAATTCATACTTAACCATCATCGTGTTTTAATGGTTAAGCTTGACTTTACACTGAAGAAATAGGGGATGAGATAACGGTGTTGCGTGGGTAAAAGAGCGCAGAATATTTTGAGTTCTGTCCAAATTAATCATTGAACACAGAACTGGATTTTTATCCCAGGGGACATCATTAATCATGATTGTTATATTATAGATGTCTTGTAGAGACGATATTATATTTTTTTGCGAAAGTAGGTATGGAAGTCTTTCACTCGGCGAAGCCACCCAATTATAAGTTATTTTTATTCTCAATCCCCGTAATCCTTCTCGGGTTAATGGAATGGTACCCACCGCTTACCCAGGACCGTTCTAAGAGCAAAAGCTTCCATATCGGTCCTACTCAATCGTCTCCAGGTTGACATTTTTTTTCAACTACAATGCAGGACCATGCTCCCTCGCTCGGGTCGTATAAACCTGCCTTCTCGGGTCAGAGTCCTGTACATTGAAGGTGACCTACAACATACCCTGGGCTGTTTTATGCGCCGAAGCGTCCATATCGGCCCAACACGTTCGCCGCCTGGTTGGCATTATTTTATGCTGAAGCGTCCTCCGCCCGGCCTGTCGTCCCAGCAATACAAAAACCAACACCAGGCGAGTCGGTCGCGCAAAACCTTCAATGTCCCATGCGAAAAAGTCGTTATTTCTTTAAAGGGTTTTACAAAAGTACAATGAAGGAACATCTACAATCTAAAAAATACAATATAAGAACACCAGAGGAGACATCGCACGTACAGGGTCCTGTACAGTACTCTTCCAACACCCTCTGTCCTGTGCTACGTCGATTACTCGGGGCTACTCCCGGCTCAGTGTTCCGGTCATGACGCGCGATGCCTACTTCCTGCGCCGGCGCCAGGACGGCGCACTTGGGCGCCCTGGGCAGCGCCTCCCGGGCGCGCTGCTTCCTCAGCGCGTGCAGCTCCCTCACGGCCCTGTTGGTCATGGCTTACCTCCTGCGCCGGCGCCAGGACGGCGCACTTGGGCATCCTGGGCAGCGCCTCTCGGGCGCGCTGCTTCCTCAGCGCGTGCAGCTCCCTCACGGCCCTGTTGGCCTCGGCCACCGCCCGCTTCACCATCTCGCTGTTCTCCGCGCTCAGCACGCTGTGCGTCTCGTACACTATTATCTGGATCTGGAAGCCAACATTCGCTCGTCAATATTTAATCTATTTATTTGAGAAATTAGTCAAAATTACTAACAGTCAGGTGGCCCTTACTTGCGGCTTGGACATGCACAGGCGCAGAATTTTCTTTTGCTCTTCTAAGATTTTCATAACTCGTAATTTTCCCTGCATGCTTATCTCCGACTCGGTCAAGACCTGGAAAAAAATTTTAATAAATATTCTATTACGGTGATATACAATACTGGCTGTAACCCGTCAAAAATGACGGTACTTTGACATGTCGGTTCCTAAGAAATAAGTATTTATTTATTTTATTTAAAAAAAAATCGAAGAAAAATTTTTTAGAAAAAATTTAACATTGTAAAAAATTTTTAAAACTTTTTTGAATTTTTGTTTTGTTTCTGAATTTTAGAAAAAAAAATTGTTTTTTAAAAAAATTACTACCTACAAAAAGTTACGGACGTTACACGAAGTTACGCGGACGGACGGACAGACAGACAACGAAATTACTACAATTGGGATTATTTCAAGTGCATGCTGATTTTCGTGCACTTACTAATTAATTTAAAAATATATAAATATATATTTGCTGTATAAGTTCAATAATTAGAATTTTTGTTGTGTTGCCATTGGATTCCTTCTTTATTTTTTTTATTATATTTTTGGGTCTCAATCCTAGGATTGGTCTGCACTAAGCACTCGATTTCTCCATTCTTCTCTGTCACCCGCCAGCCTCTTCATCTCTCGGTAGGTGCTACAGCGCACATCTCCGATAACCTGGTCTATGTAGCTTTGTCTCGGGCGGCCTCTACGATTGTTGCCTTCAATATTGCCCTCGACGATTGTAAAAAGCAGGCCTGGGTGCCTTGTATCATAGCGTATCCAATTCGCTCGTCTAGGATCTATTTATTATTTATTTGTTTCTTTATTGCGGACTGTCAAAAAGGTTGCGTGTGTTTTATGTGCTCGGTGATTTTGTACTTATAGAAAAATGGAACAAAGATTTTAACATTTCTGGTCAAAAACATGACCGTTATGATTCCTCAGCCTCTATATTTGCGGGACACGCTCTCCCGCGACTTTCAATTCTAAAATATGGAGAAAAAACGTGGAAGAATGACGTTTTTCAAACATTGAGAAGATAAAGACAAAATTGCTGAAGGGGCTAAATGAATAAAGGTAAAAGTCACTTCTGAAATGAAATATGAATAAAATGAAAGGATATCTTATATAATTGTTGTTGAAGCGTAAAAGTCCTTTATTGGTGTGGTCGGTACCTCGAGCATGCCGAGGTCGCCGCCGCGGCTGCAGACCAGGTCGATGGGGTCCAGCACGGCGGAGTAGGAGTTGGGCGGCGCGGCCAGGGCGGCCACGGCGCCCGCCCACAGCGCGCGGCCCGCCTGGCCCGCGCCCTCCGCGAACACGCGCGCGTTGGTCACCCCCAGCGAGCGCAGCACCCCCTCGTACTCGCACTTTCTGCAACACACACTACACTCGTATTCATTCAGATTAACCGTACAACCTACTCGTACTTTGTCACTTCATTCCTGTACCGCTTAATCTGCGTTTATTTAAAAAAAGTCGGTTAATTGCTTGATATATCCACATATCATCATCATCATCATCATTATCATCATCATTCTTGGCACTACAACCCTTGGTGGGTCTTGGCCTCCTCAATAGTTTTCCTCCACTCATCTCGGTCTAGTACCAGCTCTCTCCAGTTTCGAAGCTCCAAGGCAGAGATATCTTTGAGGACGTTGTCACTCCATCTTAATTTTGGCCTTCCTAAGCTCCTTCGCCCTATTGGCCTTGAGTTCAGCAGGGACTTTGGTGCTTGATGCTTGGACATTCTATCCACGTGACCCAGCCACCGGAGTCTTCCCAGTTTTATAAATTTTGTGACGTTTGGCTCCTTAAATAGAGTATAGAGATTATTGTTGTAACGTCTGCGCCAAAGTCCATTTTCTAGAACCGGTCCGAATATACGCCTCAAAATTTTCCTTTCAAAAACGTCCAGTGCTCGCTTATTCCTCTTAGTACGTGAGCACTGGCCTATATCCACATATAAAACATATAAATAATATATATAAAAATTACATAAAACACATAGGATGTACATATAAAAATTTGATAATGTGTGGATGTTCTTACGCTGGAATTGGTGAACGTTGCATTATATAGAATAAACACTTAACCCCAGCTCATACAAGTTAATTTATTATCCTCGAAAGAAATGAAATTTATGAAATTAAAATGCAACATTTTAATTTAAAGTATGATTTTTATTTAAACTTTGTACTGCACGCACAATACGATTTTTTTTATTACTACTATAAGTTTGTGAGGAGCAGTCTCTCTCATCAATAATATCACGTTTCACTCCACTTCTCCGATCCCAGAGCTTTTTCCGTTATTGGGCAAAAAACACTTTCCCCACCGCGAACCTGCCCGAATAGACTGATATATGTTATGTTTAAGGTGGTTATTAACCATTCCTAATGGTGGGAGAGACTGTTTATTTCTCGTAACCATACTCGTAGTAGTAATAAATAACTCATGTTGTGTGTAGCACAAAGTTTAAATAAAAATAGCTTCATTTATTTTTCAAATATCAACATGTGCTACCTGGAGGTGAGACGAGAAAGTTTTGATTCAAAATATAATTGTTCTTACAAAACTTGTAAACAATTATAGATAAAATATTGCAAGGAGGACCTTTTGACTCCCTGTCTCAATAAGCATCTGGGTCGAAGCAGCATTATGTTGACTCTCACCTTCCTCAGGCCTTTGGGACAACCCGAACGTGGTGGGAATCTTTACTCAACCACTTTATATGAAAAAAAGATTTAAAAGAATTAATAAATTCATTGTAAAGTGCCCGTTTAAGTTCCATTATTTCTTCTTCTGAAAACCAGATCTCTTTGTGTCTACTTATGGCATCTACTTACTTTGCCTACAGTAGCTAGTTATGTATTTATAAAGCAGTATTTGTTTTGTTAACATTGTAACGTAAAATATTAAGAATATTTTGAGTTTGTTCAAATCTTTCAGAACAGTGCTGGATTTATTTTACTTAATCCAACCATAAGATAGGTCATCAGTCCTATGTACACCCAAATGACTTCTATACCTACTTTCCCATAAGAAATACAGTTTCGTCTCTGTGAGATATCTATAATATACGTTAATTAAAATATTAAATTCAAACCAAAAAAATTATATTTTAAAAATGCATCTTTGCCAAGTAGTTTTGTAAAAATTCAAAAACATCACGTAATGTTAAGACGTTCGTGGTCGGTTTATAACACCCTCTTTACTCTCAGGACTTCACCTTGAATCAAAATTTTATGCAGTTTAATACGCTTAGGGATCTGTAAAAAGTAAAAGGAGATAATTAATATATTTTTTAATGTTCTTTTGCTCATTACCTAGGTAGCCTGTTGAGGTCGGCTCTTCTCGTTCTCAGGCTGTATCTTCTTCGGTTCTGGGTTTCGCTTTAATCTAGGACGTTTCTCTGCTGGATTTTGGATTATTGAGTCATCCATGAGATCTTTCTCTGGATGACTGTCGATGAAGCTCCACAGACATTGCCTACTTTGCTGGTCTGGTGTCTATAGCATCTCAGCTGTCGATCTTCCATCTTACTATACAACGTGTCCCAAAATTTAACGATAAGCGGGCACCAGTGGGTGGGCCTGCTCATGACTCCTCGAGAAAAAATAGAAAAAAAATATTTCTCATGTTTTTTTACTGTGCCTTAAAAATCCAAGAATGCCTGTTGTTTTTACACAAAAATCTATCAAAAATTTTTTTTTTTCTAAAAATTACGAAAGATTTTTATTTTCGGTCCACTTTCACTTATCGTGGTGTAAAAAAAAAAGTATGGACACTACTATGGCAATTTTTTTTAAAGTTTGCGCATGTAATCAAGATTCCAAAATGGTATAATACTCTAGGAAAACTAGCCACAAAAAAAATGCGTACTATTTTTAACAAGAACCAAATTTCATAAATTATTGTTGTTGACAATAATAAATTTTACTATGTGCACAAATTAGGTTTATTGTTGCAATTCAAAATCCATTATACGAGCTTCGCCAAAAAATCACCCAGGCTGCGAATCATATCAATGGTAGAAGATATGCACGACGAATAAAACGATCTTTTTTAAGGCGATGTCGTACCTGTATTAATGCCGGTGGCAAACCATTTGAACATTAATTATAAGGTTAATAATTCAATAAATTAATAAATGAAAAATTGGTGGTACCATTCGTTTTGATTTACACAACATTTTTCAACGACAAAAAGAGCTTACGTGATAAAATTGTACAAATGAAATGTATAGTGTGATAAATTACTTAGGTTTAACAATAAAACTGTAAATGGTTACGAATATTTTATACGAACCGTATGTTTTTCCGAGAAACGATTCTCGACGTTTCGTACCCGCGGAGGTATAGGGCGGACTATACCTCCGCGGGTACAGGTCGTTCTCCTAATAACGTTGAATACGACTTCAACGAAACATCGAGAATCGTTTCTCGGAAAAACATACGGTTCGCATAAAATATCCGTAAACATTTACAGTTAAATAGACGAGAGCTTACAAAATTTCCCCCACATGTGTGGAGGAAATTGATCTTCCAGTATATTTATTCCAAGATCACTGGTGTGACATGGCCACTCGATCTGCTGTCGCGGCTCTCGCGGAGAAAGTGTTCCACCGACCTGTCTCCCGCCCCGAAGACCAGCAGGCCGCCGGCGTCCGGGCCCTGGTCGCGCAGCTGCGAGGCCAGGTAGGCGGCGGCGCGAGGGGAGGTCCCGTGGGTCTGCACCACGTCTCCCCGCAGCTGGGCGGCCCGCAGCGCGCGGCACAGGGCGGCCGCCCCCAGGCAGAACTCCCGCTCCTGCGATCAATTACTCCTATCTTAACGCACAGGCACACGCAGTCATCAGCGAGCTCACAACTATCATGCCCTAACAACTCTACACTGCTCATTATTAGCATGCTTATTTTAAACTCAAAGCTAACCAAGTAGCAATGTGCGTACACACATGCCACTAAATAGCAATGGCTAAAGAAGGTCAATACTGCGCATGCTCACGTGCCACTAATAAGCATGTGCATCAGTACCTTTCGCCAAATACTACCGTAGTCGGCAAATGACGACTCCGGTCGTAAATCGCAATATCGGTAGGGATGCGCAACGTCGCAAAGGCTTTTCCGATAAAATATTTAAAGAAAAGAAAACTTATAATTTACAAACGTGTCACTCGAGCAGATATGAAAATTATACAGGGTTATTTGGAAACCATAATCAAACACACATGCTTTTTACTGGCATGCTCTCGTCATAGAATAGAGAGGAACTCTAGTTCAAAATTGAAACTTTTCAAACTGAAATAGAAAATTCAAGTGAACCAATAAATCAAGACAGTTCTCGGGTTTAATCAAACACACAGGTTTATTACTGGCATACTCTTGTCATAGAATAGAGACGCTCTTGTTCAAAATGGAAACTTTTCAAACTGAAACAGGAAATTCAAGTGAACCAATAAATTAAAACAGTTCCCGAGTTTCCATCCGCACATTTTTGATTTTATTGTAAGGTTTGAAACATTCATGTCTTTTAATAAAGTGTCATAAACATTATGTCAGATGCTACGTGTTTTCAGTATTATTCTATGGAATGGAAGCATGGACGCTTACCGAAGAACTGATAAGACAACTTGAGGCTTTCGAGATGTGGATCTACAGAAGAATTCTCAAAATAAGCTGGATGGACAGAATTACGAATGAAGATGTTATGGCTCGGATGAATAAAGAAAAAGACGTTATTAAAACAATAAAAATCCGAAAACTTCAATATCTAGGACATGTGATGAGACATCCAGAGAAATACGAGATCTTGCATCTCATAATGCGTACACACATGCCACTAAATAGCAATGACTAAAGAAGGTCAATACTGCGCATGCTCACGTGCCACTAATAAGCATGTGCATCAGCCCCTTTAGCCAAAACTGTACCATAGTCGGCCAATAACGATTCCGGTCATAAATCACAATATCGGTAGGGATTCGCAACGTCGGAAAGGTTTTTCCGGTAAAATATTTAAAGAAAAGAAAACTTATAATTTACAAACGTGTCACTCGAGCAGATATGAAAATAATATATTATAAAAATTGCTAAATTTAGTACCACATATTTTCAAAACGGTTTTCTATGTAGAGGCATTCTAAACTTTAATTACTTATCCACAGAATTAAAAACTATTGATAATTACAATAAATTCATGTGCAAATTAAAGTCCCAATTCAAGAATATGCAATAAATATTGCCACATCTTTTATAATTCTCACTGTCTGTTAACAAAGATTATAATACCAATGTCTTATACTACTTACCTTTTAAAAAAATTAACATATGATTTCTTTTGTCATTCAAAATTTTTGTTTTATTGGTGTAAATTTTTCCTTTGTAAGTGATTATCCCTCACCACTCACAAGAATCTTGATTCTTTTTTGTGAGGTATAACATATATAATAATTTTATTATTAACATCTATTTATTATCTTGTTGTCAAAAAAACGAATGTATTTATCCATTAAATAAATAAAAATAAACAAAAAAATAATAATTTGCTACCTGCGTGTGCACAATTGAAGAGCCACTTTACACCACAAAAAGCAACAGATTACTTATTTCAATCTCAGCCCACTATCCCGATTACAAATGTCTTCATATGTGCGTAATATGCTTATATTTATTAAATGTATCAATTCAGTGCGAACATGTGTAAATAAATAAATAAATAGTATTATGTATTCTAGGGGTTTAGGTTATTGTCAAGAAAATAGATGATGTGGACTTTTAAATTATGAAAATATAAAAACCTATATGTTATTTAGACCTTGTTATTTGCTAAGTAAAAAGTAATCAGTTCTAACTCAGGTCGAGGAGGCTTTGTTTTATAACTTTAATTTGGTAAAATTGAATAGCGATGTTAACGCCCAAACTCGCGCAGTGACCTACAGTGCGTTCTCGTTCTTCAATGAACTGAAAAATGATGAGTGGGCGTGCAGTGAGAACAAGAAGCATGACTTTTTCCTAAGCATATATAATAAAAAGAATTACCTTCTAATATTCCCATCATAATAATAAACATATTATGTACATTTTAATATTTCATAATATTTTGCCGGATAAATATTAAATTTCGATTTTTCCCGCAAACATGTATGTTTCAATAAAATTCATGCTTCAATGTTCCTACCTACTGCACGCGCCTGAGTGGCATCCACCCCAAAAAAAAATATTGGAATATTTTTATGCGTTTTTTTTAAATTAAATAAATACCTTTTCCATTTTTGTTGTTTATATATTTGTTACCATATATTATTTATATTATATACCATATATATACCATTTCGTATTTTCACATTTTTATGTCGTGCGCGTCAATGCATAATAATTACATTAAAAATTATTTTTTATAATAAGGCCATTTGATAATAATATTCTGAATATTAAATAATTCACAGTACAAAAACTGAGGCAACCTCTCAGACACAAGAGTTCTCTTTACTGACGAGATCAACATGAATAAAAAAGCTCAAAAAAATAAATGTCAATGTTATGAGTTATTATATAAGAATGTAAAATATACCATATTTTAAATATACTAAAAAATTATATTTTTTATTTAAGTGCTATGGTTTTGATTTTGTTTTGTAAAATTTTGTAAATTGTAAAAAAATTGTAAAATTTGAGCACGATAATAATATCTCTTATATAATTTATTTATGGCTATTATATTAAGATTTCTTCTTTCACTGCGCGATTAGGGTAAATATATAAATGTTTGATGAATTCAAAAAGTCACACTTCATAGTTCAGGGTATGCACAATCATGAAATTATGCTCTATAAATTAAGGATATCTCTCTTGATAACTGAACCTCATTATATGCTAACGACCGACGATTACATTAGCAGCCACGGGGCGTTACAAATTACAACAAGGTGACAAATACTTCAATTTTGTCATCTTTAAGTTAACTAACGGAACAATTACGTTTTGGGTAAAATTGATATCTTATAAAAGATATTAACAATTAAGTAAATGTAGTAAACAATGAGAAGAAAAGAAATAATAAAGATGGAAGCAGAGGAGGTTCTTCTAAATATAGAAGATGTGTGCCGGTCGACATTTTGATTTATTTCGCAAACAAACTACAAATATGAAATATGGAAAAAATTAGTAATCGCCACAGAGAACAAAATGTGTACAACGATGAACTTAAATAGTTTTTTAGAAGAGGAGAATGCATCATAGCGTAAGAATGTCTAAGACACATTTTTATTGCAAAGTATTAATTCTTGCAAAATTAAATCCTAAGTAAACAAAACGCATTTTTAGCGGTAGACTTATTTTTTTACTCCCTTTATATTAACTCGTGGCGTCTGCTTGCTTGCCGTCAACAGAAACTTTAGATCGATTTTTGACCCTTTTCCCGTGATCCCGTGAAAATATTTCAACCTGATTATAGTATAATTGCGGATTTTTGGAATTTTTCAACTAGTAAATGAGAAAGGGAGTATAATAAAAACTTGGTTTTTATGGGTTACTTTTTTACTCCCTTTCTTTTAACTCGTAGCGTCCGCTTGTCTACTTGTCTTGTCTGCTTATCTGACGAAAAAACTTTGGGTCGATTTTTAACCCTTTTTCCGTGATCGTGACTCGTGGCGACAATCAAGAAGATCTATCAAATTTTCGTTAAAAAAAATTAATAACTATAGTATAATTCGGATTTTTAGAAATTTTAATGTTTTTTTCAAATTGGAATCATTACCAAAGTTTGATTACTAGCAACGGCGGCCCGATAACGTGCGGAATATTTTCTAAATTTGAATTACTCCGTCGGTATACATAATAGGTACTTCACTACGAATTTCGAAAATCTAAATTGACTGACAAATGTTTTTAGAATTTAATCTTCAAAGCATGAAGTGTCTTATCAAAGCTCAAAACATCTGACATTTTAGAAATATATTATATTACTGTAAGTTTAGTGTTACGTTATTTTACACATAGTGTATGTTATTTTAATTCGTCTTTAATTGTTGTTATATTTTACGAAGAAAGGGAGTATAATAAAAACTTGGTTTTTATGGGTTAGTTTTTTAATAATATTTATTTGGATCTTTTCTTAATTGTTTCCACCAATCAGGTACCAGACGCGGTGTCGAGGAATTTATGCTAGTTCATGTGTATTACGGTTATAAAACGCTGCTGTTTAAATGTGTCACCTCATAGAGGGTAACTTTATAGAAAATTATCTAAATATTCGGTTAGAGCGAGAATCAACATCATTAGTGATCAGAGATCTGATCGTCCCTCAATAAAGATCCCACTGCTTATGGATGCTGTCACATGGATATTTTAAATTCCATTCTCCGGGATTTGTCGCTAACGGTAATGATGTATGAATTCGTCTATACATAGACTGCATTGCCTAGATAATCAACACATTACACTTGATATATTTAATGCTCGTACACAACACATACTCAAAAGATAAATCTACTCGTCTTCTGTTTTATAGCTTTTCTATATACGAATACGTACTATACGTGATTTATTATTTGTTGTATTTATGTTGTTGATTTTTTAATGAATTTCTTCTTTTGGCGGTACATAATGGCCAACCCTGATGTATAGAAGTGAAGCCTGGAATTGGCAAAGGAGGAATGAAAGTAGACTGAATGCGGTGGAAATGCGTTCAATAAGACGCTTGTATGGAAAATCTTTGGTCGATAGAGTGAGGAATGAACAAATTAGAAGTGAATGTAATGCTGGCTGTAGTGTGGTAAATAGAATAAAGAAAGGAGTGCTGAGATGGATTGGTCATTTGGAACGTATAAACGAGGAAAGAATGGCTAAGAAAATATATGAGGCGAGTGTTGAAGGCAACAGGAATGGAGGACATCCGCAAAAGACCTGGCACGATCAGATACTGCAAGTATTTGAGGATGGCCCTGTTAAAAGCCTCAATAACCGTAGCACTTGTATGAGAATAAATAAATTAATAAATATATCAGCGGCATTCATTCTGTTTTGCGTATAAAATACTTTGAAAAACAAGCCATAGGTGGCTCTGCGCTCCGAGTCTCCGAGGATATTCTGATCCGTGTATACACGCCACATATAATATTATATATACTATTATATATATATAAACATATATCTATATTCATATATAAACATAGATATATATATCATTATTATGTTGACTAATGATAGTTGCATAAAATTATGTAGATATTTAACAAATACTGTCACAATGTCGTTACCTACCTGCAAAACGATTATGCTGTCCGTCACCAGAGTGCTAGAGATGAACGAAGATCTCCGAGGGGGGCGCAAGGACACGAACTTGGGGCAGAACTTGTCCAAGTGGAACTGGTTCATCTCCAGCAGCGGAGTGCTGGAGAAGCTCAAGCCCATCTCGTTAAGCCGCTGCAGCAGGTCCGATATGTTCCTGCGCAAATCGCAACAGACCCATTAAGCCATCTATTCACTATGGGACAAATTGCCCCTCAATATCACGAGCGGCATAGAATCTACATGACGTTGCAACGTCGCGCACTGTTCCGCGATGTCGCGCACAACATAGCGGTGCATTTCTACGTGCCGCGGCAACGTTGCCATGCGCACAGTACCCGAGCGAGCTCACGGCGACATCACGCTGCGCGTCAGTACCACATGGTATGTTTACGAGTGAATGCGCACGCGCCGCATCCGTCAACATGACATTGATGTGGGGAAACGAAATTGTTCTCCAACTCATCGCGCTCTACCAAAGCCGTACAATTTTGTGGGACACTTCAAACCGTGAATATAAAAATAAAATGAAGGCCAACAGCGTTCCTCAATATTGTCTTGCTTGGCTATGGAAGGCCCGATAATTTGTAATAAATTGTCAAAATCAGTTGTTGTCATTTGAGTGAAATTGACAAAAGATCCGTCAGACATTCGAAGATCGCATAGAATATCCATCCTTATTTCTCTTTGCAGTAAATAATTTCACACCCACCACCTTTTTTTCCTCTTACGTTTCGATAAACTCATTAGAATAAATAGATGCGTAGCACTAATCATCATAACCTCATCGGGCGACATTTCCGTGACAAGTGATATGTAAGTCCCGGTGTGTACACGTCAAATGACCGCGTCATTGTCCCCGAAACATGAGCGTAGATGTTGATGCGACGCGCGGAATGTTTCGCGATTTGTTCCCTAGTGAATACATGGCTTTAGTGCTGTAGCATCAGTGCGCTGGTTGCACTCGGTTGTCTGACCTGGACTTGAAGACGTTGACCCAGCCCGTGACGGTGTCGCGCTCCAGGGTGGCCGCCACGCGCTCGTCCCGCAGGTGCGGAGGCAGCAGTTCTGACAGTCTGCAAACAGATATAATCCGACATGAAAGAGATTTCGAGCTAAGCCGACTGCTAACGGGACACGGTCGCTTCAAAAATTGCCTTTTCAAATTCAAAAGAAGCATCGATAACAAATGCCCTTGTGATACCGAAAAGAAGCAATTACAATAGGCATGATGACAGTATTAAAGAATTAAAGAATAAGTGATTTTAGAGAAGAAAATATTTTGAAAGGATTATAAAAAATGATCCATTTTTAAGGTACACATTGAGATTAATAAGACCTTCAATAAAATCTATACCTATAAAACACAATGTCTGTGTGTCTGTCTGTCTATCTGTTCTCAATAAAAATCCACACCGTTTGTCCGATTCGATTCAAATTTTGCATACTTATGCTTTGCGACCTGGAGGGTAACATAGGCAATATTTCCCCCTATTCTCATACCCCTTCCCCGCCCCCTAACATATTTTCGATGCAAATCTGCACCGTTTGACCGATCAGACACAAAATTTGGAAACTTATTCATTAGGACTCGGCGAGTAACATAGGCGATATTTCTGCCCTGTTCTCATTCCGCTTCCCCTCCCCCTGACATATTTTCGATGCAAAACTGTACCGTTTGACCGATCGGGCTCAAAATTTGGAAGATTATTATTTAGGTTTTGGCGGGTCACATAGACGATATATTCCCCCTAGATGCAAATCTGTACCATTTGACCGATCGGACTCAAAATTTGGAAACTTATCATTTAGGACTCGGCGGGTAGCATATGCGACATTTCCCACCTATTTGTTTAACCCTTCCCCTCCGCTGATATATTTTCGATGCAAATCTGTACCATTTGACCGATCAGACTCAAAATTTGGAAATTTATTCATTAGGATTCGGTGAGTAACATAGGCGATATTTCCTCCCTATTCTCATACCGTTTCTCCTCCCCCCGACATATTTTCGATGCAAATCTGTACTGTTTGACCAATCAGACTCAAAATTTGGAAACTCATTCATTACGACTCGGCGAGTAACACAGGCGATATTTCCCCCCTATTTTCATACCGATTCCCCTCCCCCTGACATATTTTCGATGCAAATCTGTACCGTTTGACCGATCAGACTCAAAATTTGGAAACTTATTTTTTAGGACTCGGCGAGTAACATATGCGACATTTCCCATCTATTTTTTTAACCCTTCCCCTCCGCTGATACATTTTCGATGCAAATCTGTACCGTTTGACCGATCAAAATGCGTCACAACGGATGCGAAGATATAGCTTTTTTATGACATGCGAGTACAAAACCGTAGATAGCGAACGGATACGAATTGACAAGCGAACATAAACAAGCAACGCGTAAAGAGTAACTGTGTTCCTTGTTCCTATTCATGTAAAGAGTACCTTGGAATGTTCTAATGTTGAATAAGTGCGAATTACGGAAAAGTTTTCCTGTTATGTTTGTGTCCTGGGACTCTTGTGTATTAAATAATACTGTAATTGATTTGGAGTGTTTCATTTGGATACCACCACCCCGAATCACCGACAATATGCTAATGAGAAATCATCCGTCTTCCGTCAATATTTTGCCAGTTCATGGGTTAATTCTATTTCTGCTAATAAAAGAAAATCACCAAAATGAAATGTACAAAAAGGTAATTGCTAATGGCAGAAACACAAGACGCGCTACAAACCAGACTTTAATTGTCCTAAAAATAAAAAATAAATATGGACTGAGGACACTTGAATATTCAGTTCCCGTGCTCTTGAACAAACTACAAAGCACCTTTCCTACGGATCTAACGACTCTAAAATCAGTGGCAGAACTCAGAAAGTGCTTGACATCAAACGATATAAGTTACCTATGAATTAATGTGATGTGTACCATTGCTGCAAACATCATGAATAATTAGTTTGCTATATTTAAATTTGCTTTTGCTTAAAATTATTTTTTCATTGCGTTATACAATGAATGAAATGTAGTAACATTGCAATATTAATTGTGAAAATGAACCTGCAGACAAACGTCTTTTAAGACGTTTTGTAGGTCTAGTGATACTTAATAAATGTCAATAAAATAAATAGATAATAAAAGAAGGAGTCACAGGGGTACTCACGTTAGAGCCTGGTTCCTAATGCGAATTTTGGCAATGGCCGCGGAGATCCTGACCCTGTGCTCCCACAGCGATCCGTCCATCGTCTTCAGGACGGCTCCCAGCTCCCCGGCCACCTCCACCATGATGCTCCGGATGTCCGCGCGAGACAGGTCCCCAGTTAAACCCCCCCCGGCCCTCCCCAGCAGCGCCACAGAAGATTCGCGCAAGCTCCGAGTCGGCGTATCGCTTTCGCTTCTTTCCGATACATCTGCCATCTCCGTTGCGTCTTTTTTAAATATGTTTTTGGCGTTTCCGACGATCTCGGCACAGTTACTTGCTTGGTTAGCCACGTCTTTATCTAGCAATTCTTCGCTGATTCTGTGTATATCTGGAAACGTTCTGACGCCCGAGCCTCCTTTAGATACATTTTTCTTTAACTCTTCGACTGGTACAGATGTTTCGGGTATGCTTTTAATCTCCAAAGTGTTCTGCCTCGCTCTCCTGATCGCTTCGACGGTTTCCTGAGACAGCTCTCTGACAGCTCTTACCTTCGATTTTATGATATTACGAGAAAAGAACGCTTCCTTCGATTCCAGGGACGACTTTCGGGATGTTTTGTAGCTGGTGACAGAGTCTCCCGATGTGTCCGTCGAGGAACTGGACACGACAGAGCTCGAAGAAAACTTTCGATGGGACGTGCTTCCCGATTGCTGTATGGAGAGGTAGGAACTCTTGCTGTTGTCCCTTTTAGCCCAACGACGTCTCTGTTGATCTAGTAAAAGAAGCCACGCTATATTTTTATGATTTTGAGCCTGAAACACAAAAAAAAACAACTTCAATATCATTTTATTGAATAACACCTCACAAGAATAAGGAAATTAACGGCCGGCGTCTACGGACCGACACACGAAAAGTCTCAGAGATTTAGTCGAGATAAACGTTAGTGCCGTGCGCGCCCGTGTTGCTGAGATAAGCTCGGATCGACCCGTAAGCGTGGCATTCGATTTGCCAAGGAGATTCGATGCGCGCGCACTGACGTCACTTAGAAAAGAAGATTGCTGTTGGGGAGATTCGAATTCACCCAACGGATAAACGGAACGTCAACTTTTGATGGACAAATATTTGAAGTTTGACGAACAAGACTCGTGAAGCGAGTCGCGAGTCGAGCGCTTGAATCTCCGAGACGAGGCGTGTACGCGGTGGGCTAAGAAGACAAGAGTTATGAAAGACGAGGAGACTGCGAAAGAAAAACATAATCTATGTCTCATAGATCGTCTCGAGACGAAATAAATAATAAAACCAAAAACACCGTTTTTGGTATCTTTTAGCCAAGGTAAAAAAAAATGTAATAGCCACAACTATGTAAATGTATATTGTTTGCTTAACAGTGCATGTAATCAAGAAAGTCAGCTACGTGCACAGTTAACACAAGGCATATGTTTATAATTTCGCATGAACATGGCATCGAATCACTTTGAATGACAAGTACATATTTTGATTAACGGTATCAGTACCGGCGTGCGGTACGGTACGGTATGTACATAATCAAAGTACCAAGTATTAATTATGCAACCATTGATTCATGGGAAATATTTATATTTTTACTCCCTTTCTTTTAATTCGTAGCGTCTGCGGTTTGTTGTCTGCTTTTGTTTGCCGTCTGCTCTGACTGCGGAAAAACTTTGGATCGATTTTTAACCCTTTTCCCGTGATCCAATCAAGCTGAAACTTTTCAGGCAGACTCATGACGACGATAAAAATAATCTAATATATTTTTGTTTTAAAAAAATTAATAATCATAGTATAATTTTGGATTATTCGAAATTTTAATGGTTTTTTCAATTTGGAATCAATATAAATGAGTAATGACCCCGACGCGTGCAGTAGGCACGAAACGTGATTCAATGAGAAGGGGAGTATAATAAAAACTTGGTTTTTATGGGTTAGTTTTTTAAACTCTAAAAAATATTTTTTTTTAAATATAAAAATATAAGTTTATTAAAACAAATAATAAAATTAATTTTTAAAATGTCAATCTATAAAGTGGCTCAACCAATTGAAAAAAAATGTAAAAAATATGTTTTAAATGTACATAAAGGAGCGTTTTTGATGATCAAACCTTACAGGAATAAATTTTTTTATTGCAAGTTGTCACCATTTAATTCAAAAATTTTTGGTACATCGATTTCGATTGTATTTTTTCTTTATTTTTAAATATTATCTATAGATTTTTTTGTATACTCTTCTATAGTTATTTTGTTAGTATTATCAAGTAATGACGAGACAAACCTTAAATGTGACTGGGATTGTGATTGTAGTTAAAATATAACGGTGATTGATAAGTGTTGATAATTTAATTTCAATCGGAAGATCAGGTTTTAGCGCACCAGTGTTCGCTGCCAAATTATCGTTACAATCACGGTTTTTTTCATCACCGATACACAATTTAAAAAAAACGATATCGCTTTCAAATTGAATCACGGCAAAACGTAATGTCACCGTTTATTTTACCGTAGCTCAGTTTATCCTTCAAATTTGGATTAAGGTTGGCCTCCGTCGCTTCCTCGTTATATCATTAATGATTTTTTTCTCCGCAAAATCGCTATTGACCTTTGTTAAGCTATTTCAAAAAGAATTCCACCCGTCGAACGTATATGGGCGGCCATAATGCACGGCAGTCACGCGACATTCAAAAGAATCGTGAAAACGTCTCCACGTGAATAGGAAAGGCTATCAAAACTATACAAGACGGGATCGCAGTGATTGACGACTAATAAAAACGTCATATAATGTAGTCGCAACCGATAATTCTACCTGTTTCTATGGAAAATATCCCTCACAAATGGATTTTGTTAAATTTTTCAATAACAATGACTGGCTATACCGTCGAGCGTAACTTATACCTGCAATAAATATCGAAAATGAAAACGATAATGGATCCGCTTTTTATTTCTTTTCAAAAGTCAAGGTTAAACGAAATTGCCCGACAATCTCCGCCAACTTAGACAACGTCAAATTATTCGCGAGTCAAATCAATTTCCATACAAAGGTTCTATTTATATTCTAGTCCTACATACATACGTCGGAGCCTCGCCGTCAAAGGCTTTTCGCGAAGCGAAAAAGCCTTTTGATAATAGGAACGTTTTAATCAAAGGATGCTTTTTTTTACCTTACAACTCTCTAGTAATGGATAATCAAACAAATGTATACAATCTCGTTAAAAATATTTTGAGAGCACAAAGAGACAAAAGGAATATGTAATGAAGCTTTTAAAATGGATGTCATTGTAGGTACTCGTAGGTACAAATCATATAGACGCGATGAAAAGATAAGTCGCGCAATAAATCGATAATTGCTATCCGAAACGTCGCGGAGTAATAAACGCTAAAACTAAATTAAACTTGAATTACCTATTATGAATGGAAAAGTTTTCAAATTATTTACTTTAATCGCGAGTTAGACATTTGGACGGGCGCGCGGTGGCGGCGGGGCGAGAACTCGAGTAAACAACGCGCGGAAGTTGTCGACATCACTTTTGAAAAATCATATAAATTGGAAATGTTGGCGAAAGAACAAAAAAAATTAATAATTCATTTTCTCAACTCGCTCCCTTACTCACGATCACTTTATTTTCTACGTTTTTAATCTTAAAATCTGTTGTCATAACCTTCAATAAATTCGACACTTATTACATCGCTTCACTTCTTTGCCATTTCGTATTTCAAATCGAATAAGCAAAGTCAAATAAGTACGTACAGTACTGTGTTTTCCAATTTTGACGATCAAGGCGTTGTTCTTTAGTATTTTATTATTATCAATAATATTATATAAAATTATATTATTAATTAAAAGCCACATATAACCTTCTACAAACACCCATGGTACTCCAACGTCGACAATTATTAAATAAGACTTTTTCGCTCACTAAAAATGCGACTCGCAATCATTGTCGATTCCGTGAGATTGGCAAAGTTTTCAGTTCATTCAAATGATGCGAGCAGCTTCGGTTAACAACTCAGTTCACGGCTATTAGACGGTAGAGTACGGCCATAGAATTACTTAATATTCATCTGTCTCATTATAGGTAAAACATAAGGAAACTTCGCGGCGTGCTTGGAAGAGTCTCGCGGCCCAGCGATGCGCTGCGGCAAACCGTTTGAAAAACACTGTTTTAGGAATAGGTTTAGGAACATAATATTATATTTATACTATACATACTCTCTACTTCATTCAATTAACCAATAAGTTTTACACTTTAACTCCAAATTAAGCCGCTAATCGAGCGCTATATTATTTTTTCCGTTCCCTTCAGCTGACGTTATTGAAGTGAAACGTGTAGCCCGCCTGAGTCAGTCAAATAAGTGACTATATATTTGTCGATATCATCGGCATCACTATTTTTTACTGTCTATTTCTGCAGCGAAATTAAGTCAAAATGTTTCTTGATTCATGGCCAAACAAGGCCTCATTCTGATATTAATTTTTATATATCGCCTCAATATATATTCAAATTTCATCCGATGCAATTTATGAGAGTACATTGATATAGGTACAATCGAACTCACTTACCATTCGCAACATGAAACATCAAACAGATTTACATTACAACGCCATCGTGCCATTTTCCCTTATATAAATTTTAAATTTTTGTAACATTAAATTTATTCGACAATTTATCGACAACCCTATGCATCAAAGGCCTGGTAAATTAGTACAGCTGTGGATGAATGCGTAGCATCTAATGATGATCAAACAGTTATTTTAATCGGTTGTATGTGATTGTATCGATGATATCTGAAATATAACTGTGGTCTAGTGCCTACCGATGGTGTCCCGTCAAATTGCGAAATTTTAGTGACCAATTATCAATTATCAACACAATCGATACAAACAACGGTAAGTGTATCACCGATTAGAAGAGATTCAATCGTGGGGGTGATCCAAGTCCGAAGCTTCTGGAAGTTCAAGACGAATCAAAGACTTTATGATTCCTCTTTGAGACGAATAGTCCCTCATGTGATTGAAGCCGCTGTGTATGATAAAGATTATGATGATAAAGAAGATTAAAAGATAAAGAAGATATAAAAATCTTACCTCACTACATAGGCAATAAAATCCAACATCAACCAAGGCCTCTTCTAGGATGCTCTTATCTGAAAAAAAAGTTTAAATTACGCAACGTTTGAGATAAAGTAAAAAAAAAAAAGTTGACTAGGAACTTAAAAACACGATCGCGTGTGTAAGTAATATTTAATGATAATTGACTTTTAGATACCTGCAAATGAATCTTTTCCACCACAAGTAGTAGGAGCTAAATACAAAAACAAAGCAGTAATACTAATTGTCACGAATGAGATACTTTATTCAGGGCTCATACTAGTATATTAAAATATTTCTATTTTTTTATGTCAATGCGTGTCCGATCGCACTATAAAATATTACAAAGGAGGACGTGGCACATGAATTTAAAAAATAATTAATTAATAAAACTTTACATTGGATACAAAAAAATGTTTATTCCAACTTGTTTGCTTGTGGTCACAAAAATTGGTCAAACGGTCAGTTGTTTAATATACCTAAGTTAATTATATTATTATATTATTTATTTATTAACTAAATAAAAACATATAAATTAAAAAAGCAACGAATAATAATAATATATCAATTATTGTGCATCTTCTTAAATAAATGTAACTCTTTTAATTTTTTTATAGAGTAATAACTATTAATCGTTATTCAGCATTATTCGTGGACACGTTGTATGTAAGTTTATAAATTTAAAATATGAACATTTCAATCTCAATTAATTTCACGAAATAATTAGAATGAACATTTAAATTCAAAATTTAGGAATGAAAAAAATTAAATAAGAAATTAATTAAATTGCGTAAACCTATCTACTAGTTATCTATGTATATATAAAGTAAATAATGAATAAAGATTCTGCCTTTTAATTAATTTATTTTGTTTATATAATGGTGTCATTTTTTAATTCAAGACGTAATTGTATCATATAATATATAATATTCTCAATAAATAATAATAAATTTCTCCGAATATCTAACGCAATATAATATCATCAAATGTTTCTCCGATCTTCCTACTATGTCGTATAGTTTTACGTCATTATTAAGGTTGACTCTCACATATTGCTTTTTCTGCCATTTTGATAATTTTTTGCTAAATGAGTTATTGAAATATATTTTCAAATAAAATGAAGAAGTATTGTCCAATTATCAGAGGTGCATTTTAATTCAAAATCATTGGACCGCGTTGTAGGTATGCAATAAATTCTCATATTGGGACAATAACTTGTCAAAGGTTACTGTCGGTTTTTGAACTATGGTTTAAAAAATCAATGGTTTATGACCGAACTTAAGGAATGCCTTCGTAAGTTAAACGACAAAATTTTTGATTATATGTGTTTTGCATATTTCTACATACTTTGCGAATTCTCTATAATTTAAAATTCTAATCTAAAATTCGCCTGACAAAATCTTTTGTTATTATTACGTATTCAAGACATTCACGTTCATAAAATATTCCGATTCTCTTTAATACTATTTTTTACATGATAGACATGCAACATTATCGAATAATAAATTTATGAGCAATTTATCAGCATAAAACTCTTCTCTATCGCTCGCTTCTATAGAAGAGATATTTTACATTGAAGTTGTAATTATAAATAAAATTATTTTGAATTAGTAAATAAAATTATTTTGAATCAAAAAATAATTTTAAGACATCATTTTTTGATTTTTGGAATATTGCTCCCTTAGCTTTTATAGCCCACAATAAGAATTCCTCTAAAATTAATAGAAAAGTAATAATTAAAAGCTAATAAAAATACATTTGGCGGTGAACAGTTCATAAAAAATTCTTAATTTAAAATTTAAAATAATAATACAAATACCTGCTCACAAAAAATTTATTGAAATCAAAGACATTATGGATAAAATTTAACCTTGTGTGCCATTCGTTCATTATTCATTTATTCATACATCGGAAGTCTATTGGATCGAAAGTTGATAAAAAGTTTGTCATAATGACGGCGAAGTATTTTGCAATGTATCGATTGATTTACCTGTACCTGTGAAAGTATAATGGCGTATTTTATGTCTTACACTAGCCAAACCAGGCATTTTATAAAAAATCATTAATTGTTGCATTCCTTATATTTATCCTACTCATTTCTCGTGCAACTTCCTTACGCCATCGGCAATATTGGGAGGAAAATCCTCAACAATGACAGAATATATTATATATATATATATATATATATATATATATATATATATATTAGGTCCTTACATATGAAATTGGCGTTTTGCCGTACTGGCAAATTTGATCTCAAATATCTTCTCTTTGGTTAGGAATTCCAAATCCAAATTATACAGCTATTTACTCATGTATTTGTGTTTTGAAAATTATAATTCATTTGTTTTTTCCTCAATTGTTTTTTTCTTTGCGTCACTCAGTTTACAAAATGAAAAACTTGAAATATCGCGTTATTTACGAGTACGAGTTCCACCGTGGCACCAGTGCTGCAGAAACGGCTCGAAGGATTAATGATGTGTATGGCGACGGTGCCGCAAAAGAAAACACAGTGCGTTTTTGGTTCCAACGTTTTCGTTCTGGAAATTTCGACCTGCAGAACAAGCCCCGTGGACGGCCGGAGACCAAAGTTGATAATGAAGAATTGAAGGCTATTGTGGAAGCGGATCCATCGCAAACCACATCCGAGTTAGCTGCAGGCTGCGGTGTTAGTGATAAAACTGTTTTAATCCACTTGAAGCAAATTGGTAAGGTGAAAAAGCTTGAAAGGTGGGTACCTCACGAATTGAGTGAAGCAAATCAACAAACGCGCGTTGACTGTGCGTTGCAACCACGGCACAATAATGAGGGATTTTATAATCTTAAATCTGGCCAGACGATTACGGCAGATGTCTATTGTCAGCAACTGCAAACCATGATGGAAAAGCTAGCTGCTAAACAACCGAGGCTGGTTAATCGCTCTAGGCCACTGCTGCTTCATGACAACGCTAGACCACACACTGCACAACAGACGGCTACCAAATTAGAGGAGCTTCAATTGGAATGTCTAAGACATCCACCGTACTCTCCGGACCTTGCCCCAACAGATTACCATTTTTTTCGAAATTTGGATAACTTCTTGCAAAGGAAAAAATTCAACTCCGATGGGGCAGTCCAAACCGCCTTCAAAGATTTTATTGATTCCCGTCCGAATGGTTTTTTTAGTAAAGGGATCGATGAACTACCTATGAGATGGCAAAAGTGCATAGATAGCAATGGTACATACTTTGATTAAATAAATATATTATAATAAAAAAGAATCGGCTTTATGTTCCTCCCATACTAAACGCCAATTTCATATGGAAGGACCGTATATATAATATACCGATATATGAGTATGATATATTATATCGTATATAATAGATATATATAGAAAAATATATATATTATATCCAATGCACGGAACATGTAGTTGGTATCCAGGGGTTCAAATAAAATTATTCTTAAGTAACTAAAAAGTAGACACCTGACGGCGATGAGCGAAACCGTTCTTCTGAATGATTGTGAGATTGGTATTCCATTGTAACGATGATTGGTGGCTGCCATAAATATTAGAGAACACAAATCACATAACCCCAGTTAAAATTACGGAGTAGCTCGTCACTAGTAGCTACCTAGGCTAAGCTTAGATGATTAATTTCCGCAAAAAACGTGAAACATCCATAGAGCAATGTCCAGTCGTATGATAATATTCTACGAGACTAAATAAATATGTTTTCTAAAAATGCTGTATGTAAACTTGTACCATATAAATGTTTTTAGAACTCCATAATCTCACGCATGGAAATTAAACATTCGCATTTAATTATAACTACTTTTTAAATATAATTTGTGCATATTTACATCATTCTGTACTAGGTATGTAATGTTCTCTGCCATAAAAGTATCTATATCTGTCATTTAAATCGTTATATCATGCCTTCATAAGGCAAAATGCGTCTCAAGTTGAGTCATCATCATCATTCTTGGTACTACCAACCCTGGTGGGTCTTGGCCTCCTCAAGAGTCTTCCTCCACTCATCTCGGTTTACTGCCAGCTCTTTCCAGTTCCGAAGCTCCAAAGCAAAAATGTCTTTGAGGACATTGTCACACCATCTTTATTTTGGATTTCCTAAGCTCCTTCGCCATATGGGCTTTTATTTTTAACTTAAGACCATCATCGGTGCTTATATATTTCGATTGCTTCTTTGACCAGGCGCGTGTGGTGACTCTTGGACTTTTCTAATATTTTCGGCTCAAATGAAAAATGGTGGCCCGTATCTAGAAAGTGCTCACCCAATGCCGATTTTTCTGTATGGCCGAGTTTGGATGCTCTTTTATGCTCGTCAACCCTCTTTGAAATCGTGCGTGCTGTTTGACCCACATATACTTTGCAATCTTGACAGTCGAGCCTATAAACACCGTCGGTCTCAAAGGGATCCCGATCCTTCGCTGGTCTTAAGAGGTCCTTAGCCTTATCCTTGTTGTCCAGTGCTCGCTCTTAGTTAGTGCCCACGTCTCAGCTGCGTACGTGAGTACTGGCCTCTCAAGTTGAGTAAATGAGTTGAATCATAAAGCAAATATTTTATTTACATTCATTCTCGATTCTCGTATATACAATGTTTCTCAAGTGCATTAAATTATGTATTGAAAGAGCCGCACAATCATTTTCGAGTCAAGCATGTAGCTTGGCAAGAATGCTAGAATCTCGCCAAAGTGCTATGGAGAGAAGTTCTATTCTATCAAAAATATTGATAAAATAGGGAATTCAATAATCAAAGAACAAACAAAAACGAAAAATGTTAAAGTATCCATCAGAAAGCTTAAATGGAAATGGACTGATACAATCAGGAGAAGAGAGAAATGATCAAAAATAATAATGTATTGGTTCATAAGAGACAAGAAAAGGAAACGAGACAGGCCTTCTAAAAGATGGATGGATGAGATCAAGGCTACAGCAGGTGGCGCGTGGACCAGAATAGCAAAAGATATGGAGGAATGGAGGAAATTGAAGGAGGCCTTTGTCAAAAGGCTTACAGACGGAACTGGCATGGTGTGACAGCCTAACTGATCACAAACATGTTGATGTCCGAATAAGGGCTATTATTATTATATAACTTGGATACCTTCAGTAAAGAGGACACAAAACCAAAATATTATTTTCCAACCCCAACACTTCCTCGGAGCCAGCGCACGTCCTCTTGGAGGACAGCTGGGGAGGGGGACACGAGCGCCACGCCGGCTCCTGGCAGCGGTATAAGATATCTATTGCCATTTTCCTTTTTCCAATACAAATATCGTAAAGCGAGACAAGCATCTAATGCCGGGAAAACAATATGTGTTACGTAAATAGACCGCTGTTTGAGGAAATAAAAAACCTAACGAAAAGATCTCATAAAGATTGTTTATAAATAGTCGTAAATTCTGCAGAAAATTCATAGAGAGTTTCCATACAGAAATAAGTTGAATTTTCCAGCTGTAAGAAGATTACCGAAGCATAGGTTTTTTTCATATAAGATTGCAGTAGAGTTAGTGTGGGTACAGTGCGTAAAACGCGCATTGTTTCCCCCCTCCCTACCAGAGGGGCGTATCCGTAAACTTAACACAACGAAAAAATGCGCGTATTATGCACTGTACCCATACTAACTAAATTGCAAGCTTTTATGAAAAAATCTGTACTTGATAATCAATGATTCGCTTCGTACCAGCGGTCATCATCAATTAAAACTTTTTTTGGTGGTCCAAATTAAACGCCGGATTAAAATTGAAAATAAAACACCCTTTTAATATATTTTATGATTGGATTTTTATAAGGTATTTAAGTATACAATCTTATATTAAATATGAGAGGTAATATCGCATAGACGATCTCCTGAGCTTCAATTTCGCTCAATCCCAACACATCGAATTTCGTTTTTGAGGTCGTCAAAATTTCAAAATTTTCGTCTGGATTTCAGATAATCCTACAAAAAAAAGTCGTTTGATGTTAAATCACAACTAGCTGACCATATGAAGTCGGCATTTCATAGTTTGCGTAGTGATATGTGACTTATCTACCTTCAAATAAATAATGATCTTAAATTATGGGTGTGGCGGCTTAGATAAAGGTATGAAAAAAAAACATCATCAAAATCTATAATATTACAATACAAAGATTGAAGTCTAATTAATATTGCACAGAAAGATAAGTAAAAATTGATCAAAATAAAACTTTAAAATGCATGAAGTTGCGCAATACATAATTTATTTATTTCTATTTTGTTGGAATTATTATTAAAATGGATTATTATATAAATTGGATAATTAATTTGTTAGAGTTACTTTTTTAATCGTTTTGGAGTCTCCTTTTGTTTCTACTCCCTTTATATTAACTCGTGGCGTCTGCTTGCTTGCCGTCAACAAAAACTTTGGATCGATTTTTGACACTTTTCCCGTGATCCAATCGAGCTGAAACTTGGCAAGCAGACTCGCAGCGACGATCAAGAAGATCTATCAAATTTTCGTTAAAAAAAATAATAATTATAGTATAATTTCGGATTTTTAGAAATTTTATTGGTTTTTTCAAATTGGAATCATTAGAAAAGTTTGATTAGCAACGACGCGGCGGCCCGATAACGTCGCGGAATATTTTCTAAATTTAAATTACTCCGTCGGTATAATAGGCTCATCACTACGAATTTCGAAAATTTACAAAACAATTGGTTCACAGATGACAGCGAAATTGGGTTTTTTGGGAAAAAATCAAATAATAATTTATTTCTTTTAGATTTCTGCTTAGTTTTGAAGAATTCTACATTACTCAAATCTGATTCTGACTAAATCATTTGACGCTGGAAATTCATAAGGTACGATATTGATGATAATTGAATCTATCAAAATCTTGACATCTCAAAACATCTGACATTTTAGAAATATATTACATTTCTGTAAGTTTAGTGTTATGTTATATGTATTAATTCGTCTTTAATTATTGTTATATTTTACAAAGAAAGGGAGTATAGTAAAAACTTGGTTTTTATGGGTTACTTTTTTACTTCCTTTCTTTTAACTCGTGGCATCTGCTTGCTTGTTTTCTTGACGAAAAAATTTTGGATCGGTTTTTAACCCTTTTCCCGTGATCCTCTCGAGCTGAAACTTTGCAAGCAGACTCGTGGCGACGATCAAGAAGATCTATCATCGATCTATCGATTTTCGTTACAAAAAATTAATAATTATAGTATAATTTTGGATTTTTCAAATTTTTAATGTTTTTTTCATACAAGTTGTACGGATATTTCAACGCATATGGTAGACGCGAAACCCAAAAAGGGGAAAGGGAGTATTGTAAAAACTTGGTTTTTATGGGTTACTTTTTAAAAAATGCAATAATTTTAAAAATCTGTTTCAAAATGTTTTAGCACAAATATATTCATTAGAGATTCACTCAATAAAATTTATAATGAAATCTGCGTTAGAAAATTTCGTAACATATATACTCTCGCTTTTAATACACCCCCACCTAGTGTACTTGCAGTGGCGTGCAGTGGGTATAAACTTAGGTTATGCTGTGACCAACTATATACCTAGGTATATTAAAAATATATATTTACGCATATACCTATAAGAGTATATACATTTAAAAAAAAAATTAACTATATATAATGAACTATTTTGAGTAGCTTCAATCCACAAAAATAACTGCACTATAAAATAAGTATTGTAAACAATATTTCCTAAATAAATAAATATTTTATATAGGTATAGCTAATACGGAAAAAAAATTCAATATATTTCGAAAACGATTTATATATAATTAAATCGGAAACAATACTAATTTCAGATTTACGTTTCTTTTCACAAAAATAAATCAAACATTTTATGATTTGATCATTATATGTTATGATGACAGATGACATATGGTATTTGTATTGTATTTACATTCACCATAGAAAAGACATAGAATTTACACCGAAAGTTCTGGGTGGAATTAGGTGGTGGTAAAAAATAACATTTCTGCAATTACTTGCGCGTAGTTCTCGCCTGGCATAGGACCTTTCGAAGAAGCACGCTAAATTTACTTGTCTATTACACAAAACTAGCCGCCTTAAAAATGCATGTTTTTTTCTCGACTTGACTATATCTATGGAACGAAATATTGGGCGAAATAAATGAAGAATTGACATGAAGTTAGGCACAGAAATGTCGGAAATAAAACTTCTAGCAGTAGGACGAATTACGGCTAGAATTTTAAATCGTAAAAAAACAGATACGTCACGTTAAACGGAAACGTCAGAAATAAAACTTCTAGCCATAGGATGAATTACGACTAGAATTTTAAATCAACTTTTTCTTAAGATAAGGATTATTTAATTAATATTTGTTTCCCAGAATATTTACTAATGCACAGCTTTATTGCTTGTATGCGCTGCACGACACTGTGTATTTGTATGAGTTATATCCATATTATGGACTCATTTTATGAAAAATGACACTCTCATAAACCGAACAGTTTAAACACTCATAAATGAAACTACCACAACATTACTTACCATTGAACGAAATTCCATTACTCCGATGACCTTCATCATATGCTTTGCAGAATACAACCGAACTCATAAGCATAACCAGTGTCTTATTATGCGCCATTGGTTTTTATTTCCTTAAACAAGGTTCTATTGAACAAACATAAAAAAGTGAACGAGTTCCGGAGAGTCCGTGCGGGCGCACAGTGTCTCGCCGATGGTTATGTTCATATTTTAACACAAAACACCAAAAGTAACTGACGTATTTCGTGCATTCCCCTATTCGTTCTTATTCCTAGTTCCTATTTAACTTGGTGGGGATTTATTGCGACAAGTCACAAGTTCTCCTACTCCTCTGACATGCTCTCAACCACTTTCGAAATTACTTTTGAAAACTTTACAAAGTTAAAAACCTAACTTGGGATTAGGTCACACTTTCGCAGTCTTTGACCCTTTGATATTGCGGATAATAAAAAGTAAACATGTTAAATATCCCCATTTCCAGGTACTTTTTTTATGGGATGTTACCGTGTGACTTATTTAAGGAAATCTTCTGGCGATGCCAATGAAATTAAGATTTTTTTTCCGTAGCTTCTCCTGCATGTCTTAAATATGCTGCGTCTAGATTAAATAGCTGGAATAAGGAATGTTGATAAATATTTCGTTGTTTTTTTTTTGTGTTCGGCTCAAAATAATACTAGCCATTGTTTTTATTTATTATTTATTATTAATTTATCAACTATGTAAGAAGGGTTAAAAAAGCGCGCTGAAAAAATATTTTTTTATAAAAAATAGTACCTTTTAAAACGTGAATTGTATAAAAAGCGACCGAAGGATTTGAAAATATTTTTTGTTTTTTAAAGATAATCGTTTACTTTGCAATATTATTCAGTTACATAAGCCTACAATTAAAACCGAGGAATTTTCTTAATTTCCAAAATTACGAAGGTTTGTTAATTTATAAAATAATTTAGTTTGTATCGTTTAAGAAAGATATGTGTTTTAAAATATATGAAACCCAAAGAATAAATTTTAATTTGATGCCTTTCCAGGTTATGTATCCAAAATATGATACAAAATGAAAGAGACAGCCTACGATTATCAGCAGCGTGTAAAATTGTTTTCGGAATTTTCACTCCAGTTTTTGGAAACAAACCACGTTTTGAATCAAGAAAATGGTTTACAGTAGAGGCGTTAGATAAGACAATTTATATATTTTATAAATTGAAAAGAAAACATACTTAAAATTCAGTTAAATCTAACAATTTATGCTTAATTTAATATCCTCCCTGTTTCAACGATTTTATCTTCCCCTCCACCACCACTACGGTTGCGGCCACGCCCCTATCTAACAATTTATTTTATTTAATACGTCTGTCATAACAAAGATACGGTCATATTGAAACTGGTCGACTAAATAAAATTAATTAAATTATTCATTCTGGTAAATGGGATTTTATTATATAAATTAATAACTATTGTCTTTCTATATGTTTATGCTAAACATAAACATCAAAAGCATATTTTAACCACGCTTATAGCATCACCTATTTGTCTGGATGGAATCTTATAATCGACATTTCACACGCTTCCCACCGTCCAATCAAGCTGAAATTTTGCACACAAACGTTTTTTTGATGACAATGCGTGAATATGATTCGCTTATTCATCAATTAAATCCATCATAATTAATTAATCAAGGTTTTATATAGGAAATTAGTTAATGAGCTCATCAAAACATGACTACCGAAGTGACTTTGCATGCTGGGTAGACTAAAAAAAGGAAATTATATTACTTCAAAAAAAAATTTTTTTTTAATCGCGCTTATATTTGAATGTAATAAAAGTAAAATTTTATTTTCGGCCAAACAATTTTGCCTCGCTCTCCAAATAAAAGCGTGAGCGCTTTACCTCCATCAGTAACAGAATTCTGTAATTTATATCAATATCGTTAGCGCACCCCTTATATTTGGAAAGTGAGGAAATAAATGTTTGGCCGAAAATATTTTTTTTACTTTTTAGTAAATTTAATTCCTTTGTAGGCAACTACGTATAATATATATATATATATATATATATATATATATATATATATATATATATATCTCTCTTTGTAGGTAGATACATGTACTATTTATTTATTTATTTGTTTATTTCTTTTTAAATTAAATATAAAATTTTGGTTGGACTGTGTTCGTCTCACTAGAAATATCTGTGTTGAGACGGGCATAGTTTACAATAGTGGGTATTTATAAAACATAGTATATAGATATATCGTAGAATAATTATTTATATTGGATAAGTATTGTATATTAACATAAGATAATAAAGTGATTAAAGTAACATAATAGAAAATGTATCAAATACAAGGTTATTTGTAAAACATTAATAACCTCGCAGGACTACACTCCTGCCTTGATTATGAGTCGAAAATGTTGAAGCTATTATGACCTAATATCAATATTTATGGAGATATGCGACATCAAAGTTTGCATTTTTTGTTTCAATATTTCTGACTTATTTTTTGTTAAACTCTGGACTATCTTTACAGTAACTTATATCGATTACGAAAAATTCATTCATTTCAATACAAGTTAAATAAAATGATAAAAGCCCTGAAAATTTTCCAATTGGAATTCGAAGGTTGTTATTATTTTATTTGACTTGTATTTAAGGGAATGAATTTTTCATGTTTGATATAAGTTACTGTAATGGTAGTCCAACGTTTTACAAAGTATAAGTCAGACTTTGATGTCGCATATCTCCATAACTATTCGTATTAGGTCATAATATTGTCTCCTTTATTGTTCTCTTGTTAGAAGTCAAATCGAATACAACTCATCTATCTGGTGTCCCTATTACAATGCTCAAGTTCATACAATAGAAAGAATTCAACATAAATTTTTACGCTACATAAATTTCCGTCTCCATATCCCAATAGAAAATCTTAACTATACAAACTTATTATATTTTACCGGTTTATTGCCACTATCGGACAGGAGAGTTTTATCCGATCTGATTTTATTATATAAAATTGTAAACTCGCATTACCACAGCCCTGAAATTTTGTCCTTAATAATGTTCCATGTACCCAGTCGAACTACTCGAGTGCCGACGCCTTTTTACTGCGACAATACTAGAACAAATGCTCACTACAACTCGCTAGTACCTAGAATACACAGGTTAGGTAACAATTATACAAACATAGCGGACGTGTTTGGTTCTGGCCTGTCACAGTATAGGGGCGCGATACTGAGAGCGCTTCATTCCGCCATAATGTAAATTTTATACACTTTCTTTTTTTTTCTTTTTCTCTCTGTTTATATTATTTTTTGCAAATAACTGTTATATACCTACATATATAAAAGCCTATTTAGGCGTAAATAAATGAATAAATAAATAAATAAATAAATAATTGCTTGAACATTTTCGACTCATAATCAAGGCAAGAATATAGTCCTGCGAGGTTATTAATGTTTAACAAATAGCCCTGTATATGAGGTTGTAGTCTTATATCTCTCTTGAACCTCGGTGCTAGGAAATTAAAGAAAAGAGTCGTCCCGGGGTCCCTCTGTATCAAAAGATCTTCCAGGACAGCTCTATTCCGCACCGTCTTGACTGCTGTCAACCGCGCCTGAAATCCCCTAAACCTTCACGGACTCGGGGAGAACAATAAATGCATCCCACGCCCAGGTCAGAGAAAATGTGCGGGTGAATCGTCGTGGAGAACAGGGCAACGTGGGTTTAACTTTATTTTATTTTATTTTATTTTTTTCTTTTTTTTATTATTTCTTTTTTTATTCATTTATTTATTTTAGTATTTCAATAATATTTTTATTCCGAAAATGCAGTTTTAGTACATTGTTCTTTAAAAATACTATATATGCAGGTGTAACAGAGCTAGTCCACAATAATTTACAGGTGGATTCCTGCCGTGATTGTGAGTCGAAAAGGTTCAAGCAAACATGACCCAATATCAATAGTTATGGAGTTATACAATATCAAAGTTTGCATTTTTTTTTTCAATATTTCCGACATATATTTTACAAAACGTCAAAGTATCATTACAGTAAGTTATATCGATTACGAAAAATTCATCCGTTTCAATAAGAGTTAAATAAAATAATAAAAACCTTGAAAAATTCCAATCGGAATGCTCCCAAATTGGAATTGGAAGTTTTTTTATCATTTTATTTGACTTGCATTAAATAAGTCAGAAATATTGAAAAAAAAATGCAATTTTTGATGTCGCATATCTCTTTAACTATTGATATTAGGTCACGGTTGGTTGAACATTTTCGACTCAATCAAGGCAGGAATCCACCTGTAAAGTATTGGACTAGCTCTGTTAAACCCTGTATATATCGCTACGAAATTACATATGTATTAATATATTTTTAAAGGTCGGTTGTAATCAACTTGTTGGCGGCAACAGTGATAAAAAAATTAAATAAAAACGATTTTGATAACAGACGCCGTCCCAGGAAGAGCTGGCGGAAACGGTTGGAGGACTGCTGCGAAGCGAGGTTGCAATTGAATTGGGCTGACGTGGAGAGTGAAGCCCAAGATAGGAAGAGTTGGAACCTCCTATGCGGTGCAGGGACCCCGACACAATAAGGTAAGGGGTAGAAGAAAAAGAAAAAGAAGAAGAAGAAAAATATAAACGTTAACCCCAAATTACGATCTGTGTAATAATATAAAATAATTTTTGTAGGGGTTTGGAGTTTATTTATGGCTATTCAATGATTAATCGACGGAGGGTACAACTCTTAGTCATATTTACATTTTCCTTCTTCCATGTTCCATGCCTGTAGAAAAGATTTTACCGACGCAATTATTTAACAGATTGCAAATATTGGATGCAGGTCATTTCTACGTAATAAACTACAATATTCTATTATATTAGTGATAACCAGTCAAAAATGACGTAATTTTACTATAGATTTCGGCCTCCAGACTGTGAGAACAGCGCTATCTAGAACAGCGTAACAAATAAGCAAATGGGCCGACCGATCATCCACGTAGTGTGTTTGATAAGCGTAGGTATATTGTATGTAAAGAAATGTAGCGGCGTTCCGCAACCGAAGAAACGCGGCGGAGGATCAGCGTAGTGTGGCCCCGGCCTTAAAGAGAGAATTATGTTTATTTTGCTTCTTATACCTCATTATTATATCAATCATTATTATTTGAGCCATCTGCTAGTTTTAGTGACACACATTTTTACGAAAAGAATCATATATTTTTATTAACGATTAATACCAATGACATATGCGATATAGAAATGGATGCAGTTATTAATTGTAATTTTCATGACACAGAAATATTTTGAAAAAAATTAAGTATTTTTAAAAAATGTTATTCAAAGTATTAAAAAAGCATAAAGTAAGTATTTTAATTTCATTAAATAACACTTTTAAAACCATTCTAATTTTGCAAACGGAATGAGATCAGTTATTGGATTCTAGGAAGTTGGACGGACAGTGAAATTATTATTATTGAGGATGCCCTACTAAAACTACACTGATCGATTGTGTATAGTACGTAAAATGTGTTGTTAATGTGTAGAGTAACCATAATGTAGTAATTCGCACTATGAGCACTGACTTTGAAAAGTAGACTCGGTTTCATTTAAGTTAAGGATTCGATTTAATTTAAGAATTGGCTGAATACTATTTCATGACATTTTATACTTTATTAACACTAGGTTTACGGCACCCGTCAAATTGACGGTTTTCCGATTTGCTTTGTAAATTTTACTAAACAGGCAGATTTTTTTTAAATGAGTTTTTATAATGGATCAGTGCAAATAAATTTACTGTTTTTTTATTTATTTGGAAACCTCTTATTTTTGAAAATCTTGTTGCTTTATGCCTATCTCTACGGGCACCCGTCAAATTAACGGATTTGTTAGTTTAAAGAATATCCCTTTTGAATTCGTCCCCTTTGTGAAATTATTACTTTTGAAATAACATAATCATATTTCTACAATTTGTGTGAAGCAATGCAGAAATAATGTCATCTATATTTAAAAAATTTTGATTCAAACACAAATTATAAGTACCTATGCGCTGCGTAACGCATTATGGTTTATGGGTCAATAAAAAAGTTCTCTTCGAGGGTTGATTTCTGGCAATGTTGACCATATGACAATCTTCAGTTTTAGAATTGTAGCCTGTGTATGAAGACGTGTATCAAGTTTTAAAATTTTAGCAATACGTATATATATATATATTTGGAAAGAAAAAAATCTACTTTTTGTTAGAATTTTTTTCGATAATATTATTTTCTAATATTTACTAATTACTTTTGCAATAACATTTATTTTATCTTCACCCATTTTTAGCAACCATGACTGAATCAAGAAAGTATTTGGAATTATTGAAAGAAATTTCTAACATCAATGAAGAAAATTCCGGTACTAGTTCTGAAGAAAGAGCATTTGAAAGTGAAAGTGAACATGAATCCGAGACTTTCGAATCCGTTGACAGTAAAATGACAGAAGATTCGTCAGAAGAAGAAAACATTCCAGGTCTTGGTAAAAAAAAATGCGCATTTCCTCAAGCACTGACTCCGAGAAAGAGTCATCCACGTCCAAAAGCAATACAACAGAACTACTTGCTGTCGAACTAATAATTGATACGCGCGTATTAGAACATATCAAAGACTGCACAGAAATAGAAGCGCATCGTGTTCTGAAAAAGAATTGAACCATTATAATTGAACAATTGAGGACTTGAGTTAAAGAAAACAGTTAAATAAAACATTTAATACAAAAAAAACGAAGTACTTATGTGCATCCGTCAATTTGACTGGTGCCGTAGATATAGGTATATCAAAAATGCCCGTAAACCTAGTGTTAAATATTTCATTGTAATTGGGGCTTAATAAATTCGTGAAAATTATAACAAAAATTTATGAAAAAAGAATCCCTAATACGGATACTTTTATAGAAAGAATTCTATATTATTTTTAATAAGAAAGTACCTATGAAATTACTTCTTATTGATGCTTTGTTCATTCAAATGTTTTTAATTCTTTTATGTTTTATTATTATTGTATATTATATGTCTACATACCTACTTTATTTTCCCTAGTTTTTGAAAGGACTTGCTGCACACAGAAAAGTTGTCACGAGCCAAATGCCTGTGCTTTGAAATTAGGACTAACTTGCTATTAGGAATAGCAAGTTAGTCCAATTTTCATAGCGCAGTTTTCATAGGTGGGATTTTTTGTCGTTAGAATTTTAAATTTACTAATTATCAAACATCTGGTCGTTAAAATATTTGCTTGTAATTTTAGTGAAAAAAATTATGTGTATAAATTATTGTATGTTTTTAATGTGTATGTAATTTTATATTTAAATTTTTGATTTTATTTTTGTTTATAATTTATCCATCTATTCCAAATTTTGTTTTTAATTACTCTCTGAGCAAAACATAGATATACCTAATCCCGGCTTTTCTGGTCACCAAACCCCTTCATCAAAGATGTCATCATCAATTCCTGTATCAATTGAATGCCATCCATTGCAAATTTTACACAGCTCATTTTTAAACCCCGCGCAAAACAAAAGCCACCCCTTTCCCTAAAACCCTATATTATAGCTAAATTGTAATCCCAGAAACGCCGTCAGTCACAAATGCGCATTTAATAAATGGATTGCATTTATTCTGTTCTCGGTTTATCAAGGTCAGTCACATTTTGATGTAATACTCTGTAATTTAACGTTTTTATTGGGATTTCATGAAAGTTTTCAAGCGCTGCACAGCTGGGCGGCACTCTATCCGCTTTCGATTAATCGAATATCGATTGTGAAGTATTTAAAAGGTCGCCGCGGTCTGACGGGAAAATTGGTTCAATTATGCTGAACAATCGACAGGCTGCCACCGCCCCTGAATGCACAACACTAAAATCAATTAACGCCGGCGGGAAAACACGCCTTTACGCGCACCTCGTGATGAGCGGTTATGACGTCATTAGAGCCTCCAAATATTCGTGATTCCAACTATTCGAATATCGAATAGTTAATGATAATACATTCGAATATTCGAATATATTCGTAAAATTTTTAAGAAAGGAATAATTTACTTCTGATGATAAATACATTTTATATATTTAAAAAAAAAACACAATAATTGTAGTATGTTATAAAAAACAACAAAAAATATATTGAAAAATAAGGTTGAATTAAGAAATATAAATTTAAAAAAAACACAAAAGAAATATTTAGATAACTGACAAAATTTTAGATATGTTTATATTACCTACTTCATATCTCACACCCCACGAGCAAGTTTATTGAAAATTATTTTGTATATAATTTCTTGTTTGTCGGCTCAAATATTTATGAAAGCTTAATACTAAAGAATAATAGAAAGCCGACAAAACAAAGTATTTTAACGTACGTACGTAACGTAAACGTAAGTGCTTATTGTAATAAAACTATAAAGATAAGCAAGACAAAAAAAAAAGCAAATGCAAAAGACGCCCGATTTAATTATATAGCCCATAGCGGTATACCTGAAATGACTTTCATCGCTTGCAAATGACTTTCAGGGTTCGTAAACCTTTGTTTCGTTTGGAAAAATATTAAAAATCTTATAATATAAATATGAGCGAATCCTTTTTAAAGTATTCGAATAACGAATACATAAAAACAGGCGAATATATTCGAGGTTCGAATATTCGAATATTCGGATTGAAGGCTCTAGACGTCACCCGTAGTTTTTTTTTAAAAATCGAGTTTGCAGCTTATGCGCACTATTAAAATAAACCTTCTTTGCCTCCGAATATAAACAGATGTACGTTTTTACCTACTGGAAAAACAATGCGTGACCACTGACTGTTATGACTATGTACTCGATATGCCCTCACGAGCCCAAAAAAGGTTCACTTCAATAACTATCATCCAGTGTTTTTGACTACTGAAAATTTCCACCGACGAGCGCAAACGATATTTTTTTTATGTTTATAGCATCACGTTTGTGGTTGGTCGTAATTATTAGTTTGAAAAAATTAATAAACTTTAAACTAATAAAGTATATAGGTTCAGAACATCGTTTAGAAAATGGATGTTGTGTATGAGTGAATTTTTCAACGATAGATTAGATAATTTTATAATGGTACCCTCAGCACATCAATTACAATTAACAATCAATTAAATTTAACGAATAATCCATTATTCAATACATTCCTCAATTTCAATGTCTCACTGTCACACTCCACCCATCTCCCCCACCACAAATAAGGCCACCCTCCCACCTAAAACTTGACTCTTACAGGTTGAATGTATGGAAGTTATTGTGCGTCCATCCTGACGAGGATACGGTAAAGTATCGAAACCTGAAGAAGTTTAAAAACAATCAGTGTGGTTTATACAAATTTCGTTAGTTTTCTCAAATTATTTAAACAATGATTTTGACGAACACGAAAAACGTGTCACATCAATATTTTTACTATTTTCAAACTAAGATAAATGCTTGTGCTATGAAAATAGGACTCACTTGCTGGTCTGGAGTGAGGTTCAATGGATCACGAGGCGAGAGTCCGAACCACAAGACCAACAAGCTACTCTGATTAGATTATCTAAATATTGTCTTATTTTTCACTTTTATTATGCTCACATCAGAAAAACTAACATGGATCAGTGTGACAGTGGCTTTTGACCGTTTGAATTTACTCACAAGTGCCCAGAAGAAGTGTCACTTCAAAAAATTGAAAAATGAACTGATAATGAAGAAGCGCAGATACGCATTATGAGATATCAGTCGATCACTCCATCCTCGATGCTTACTCTCGTAAAAGAGAGTGATGGCACGTCCGTATGTCTTCCCCCCGCGACGTACGAATCAGTGAACTGAACGCGCCATAATGAGTCTGACTCCTACCACATGGCGGATATTTTATTTGAAATGTTTGAAATGTTGAGTTCAGCTAGAAAATCCATCCCTCCCGCGCTTAATCCGATTTGGCTTATCGCTGCAACACAATTAGCATTTTGTCACTCGAAAGCAGTTCACATTGTCGCCATATTTCTGAAACTAAATCACCGAAACGGCGTGACACAAACGCCGCTTGGATTGCGGGATTAATTTGTATAATACATTTCACTGTCTTCGAGTGAGCGCATTCTGTAACCTACTTAGTTACTCAAGAACATTTTAATTATATACTTTCGATTCAAAATACAAAGAGCGAGTAAAAATGTTCATTCAACTGGCTAATGGTGACTTGCTTGAAAGGGAAAATTGCTCGAAAAAAGGTAGGTATTCTAGGTATATACAATTTATAACTTAATGGTATAAATATTTTTAATAGCAAGAATCCTGTGGAAATTTGTTACATTTGAAGTTCGATTAGGTACCTAGATGTTATTACGCACATTATATATCCCATCGAATCGCATAGAATCGTATATTCAAATGTTGATTGCTTTTGTACAAAGACTATGCGCAACTGAAGCGATATAACTGGTTGCGAAATAAATTTAGATTACACATTTATTTGATACTACCTATAACCCGTAAAAATGAAGTACTTTTACTATATATTTCGGCCGCTTATGAGAACAGCGCATTGTAGAAAGGGCGTAGCGCCTTTATAACGTTAGCGTTGTACATTATTAAATAGAGAATAATGTTTTCTTTGCTTCTTATACCGCTTTAAATTTTTTTGCTACATTAATTGGGAGTTTTGACTTGTTGAAATGAAAAAAAAACATGATTATTTTAATCTACACAAAACTAATTTTTTTAATACAAACGCGTTGAGTTATTTTATTGCTTCTGTAGTTTCTAAAGGAGTGGTACCTCTAATCAACAGATTTGATTAATACCAGTTAATAACACCTGATGATTAGAGGGACTGCCTCTCTCGAAACTACAATATCTTCTTCTTCCTTGCACTGTCCCAACTCATTGCCTAGGTAGGCTGTTGGGGTCGGCTCTTCTCGTTCTCAGGTTATATTTGCTTCAGTTCTGGATATCGCTGACATCCACGTTTCTCTGTTATATTTTGAAGCATTAAGTCATCCAGGAGTTCTTTGGTCTTTGGTCGATAATAATATTTTTTTGAATATTTTTGTATGAATGACAATAAAATTATCTTAATACCAATGAAAATATTAATCAAAAAATTCAATTCATTTACGGTTTTTTGGACGCTGCAATATAGGAGACGGAACGTGAATTTTTATCTTTTTGTAAACGTTGTATTTAACAACCTAACCAAAAATAATTATTTATTTTCCCCCAAACTTTCTGTTGAAACTATTTTTATTCAATTTATAAAAAAAAAATATGGTCTTTATATGGAAATATTTTGAGAAAAAGTGTACCAAAGATAACTCTATTGCTAGAAAGATTAAATAGGGCTTCGGGATAATTTTTTTTTTAAACAAATGCTTTAAGAGTGAATGGATCTTTCATAATAAAATTAATTTAATGCATGTTAAGCTGTAATTTTGGCAACAAGATTCGAAAATTTTACACCAATTTGACTCATTAGACTGCAAAAACGTGAATCATGTACTATGGCACCTTAAGTCTATTCATGATGAAACGGCAAACCAAACTGAGTACAAATCAACTGTCGCTGGAAAAAGTATTGCCAGTTCAAAAACAGATCCTAAAAAAACACCTTTAAACACTTCTTCTTCTTCTTATTCCTCAGCCTTCTTCCCTCCACTGCTAGATTTACATCTTACATCTGCTAGGCTTACGCCTCTTCCATTTTCCACTCATCTCTATTTCTCCCCCTTAGCATCCAGGTTCTTATATGTCATCAGACCACCTTTTGGGAGGTCTTCCGATGCTTCTACTTTTCGCCCAGGGCCTCCACCGTAGGACTCTGGTTGCCCATCTAGTATCCTCATGTCGAGCCATATGCCCAGCCCACTGCCATTTTAATTTCGCAATACGGTCCATAATATCGACAACTTTTGTTCGGCGTCTTATTTCTTCATTTCTGATTTTATCTCGAAGGCTCACGCCGAGCATCTGCCTTTCCATGGCCCGCTGTGTACACTTTAATTTGTGAGCGCTTTTTGCTGTTTTGCCTTTTTATAATCAATAAAGGTCACATTGAGACACTAATGGCATAAAATTATCTGGCCATCACCACGATTTTCAAGTTATTTTATTTATTTTTACAGTAGTGTACCTCTTTACATTAAATGTGTTTTGTCACATACGTCTTAAGAAATAAATGTATTTTAAAAAGTACGATATTAAATTCGTGATTATTCTTATTTTGTTTGCAAAACATATTAAGTATATTTTTCAGTGAAAACGCGTTTTTTCAACTACTAATCGAATGTAAAACGGCATGTTTTTTTTATATTTACTTTTGAATTTAATATTGTACATTGCATTATTAGGTGAGACAAAATTAAATATATTCATATGAAGATTGCATTGTGGTGTGAGATACCGTAGCCGTCACTTATGATAGGTTCAGTGTTGTCCTGTCTATTTTTCAAGACTTTTATTTGTGTTTGGATATCCAGTTTTTTTCGGGCTGTTTAAACATAATTTGAAATCCTGCAAAGAAACAGCCTAGATGAAAGCGATACCGATGAAAGAGCCGACCCCAACAGCTTACCTAGGCAATTAGTTGGGACAGTGCAAAGAAGAAGAAGAAGAAGAAGAGAGTGTGATGTCACATATGTTTCCATAAAATTTCATTCGTATCGATTTAATTTTTAAAAAACGAGATAATTTTTCCAAAAAATGATGACGTCGCAAATATTTCTTGAATGTTTCTAATGCGCTTGGCAAAATTACATCTTTAATTTTGGAAATGTTAACCCAGTAAATTTAATGTTAAAAAATTAACGCAGTTAATATGTAACAGCAGAATGCATGAGTATACAAAAATCATATATTTTATAGTAAACACCTAGATATGCAATTTCATTCGTATTGGGACTAGGGTTGCCAACCGTTCCGAATTAGCCGGAACCGTCCCGGAAGTCCCTTTCTAGGTTTCCGGGTTGCCCGGGTGGCCCAGTCTGTTCCAGTCTGCTCAGAACGCAAGGCCGTATCTTTGTTTGACACCTTTTGTTGTCTCCTAATTAAAAAGAGTATTTCGTATCGTGATAATCGAAGTCCACCAATAGGTTAGCATGTACTCGTACAATGTACACCGCCGAAGAAAATGAAAAGACTTTTTGTTTACAAGAACGAATTGATGCAGAATGAAAATTTTAACCTCAATAAGGTCATTAATTTTTAAGTAACATAATGTTATGCAATTATTTTGTAAATAAAGCGTAATTATACAGGGTGTAACAGAACTAGTCCACAATACTTTGCAGGTGGATTCTTGCCTTGATTATTTATGATTATTTATGAAAATATTGAAGAAAATATTGTAGTTATGCAATATCAAAGTTTGCATTTTATTTTAAATATTTCGTACTTATTTTTTTACAAAACGTTAAAGTATCAATACAGAAACTTATATCGATTGCTAAAAAATTATTCATTTCAATAAAAGTTAAATATAATAATAAAAACCCTGAAAATTCCAATTTAATGTTTTCCAATTGGAATTGGAAGGTTTTTATCTAAGATATTATATATTTTAAAGGGAATGAATTTTTCATATTAGACATAAGTTAGTGTAATGTTAGTCCAACGTTTTGCAAAAAATAAGTCAGACATATTTTTAAAAAAATCAAATTTTGATGTCGCATATCTCCTTAACTTTTGATATTGAGTAATGGTTGCTGGAACATTTTCGACGCATAATCGAGGCAGGAATCCACCTGTATAGTATGGTGGACTAGCTCTGTTAAACTCTCTGTATTTTGTGCACATATCTACATAAAAAGGTTTCCACGGATTAGTAGTTTAAGTGATTTTTAATTATTATATCATTAGTCAAAACCATATTTTAGGCTCAGAACTCTAGAAACACCCTGGCCACCACAAACTCCAGCTAGGAAACTGATTACATTATACAGGGTATCTTGTAGCTAGTAGAAAAAACTTCGGGGAGTCTTTTTAAATAGAAAATTATTTGCACTTTGGGCGAAATGTCGACAGTAACGGAGGTAAGCGACATCAAAGTTTGCAGTTTTTTCAATATTTCTGGCTTATGGCTACCATGAGAGTAATCTATATCTAATTTTAAAAATTAATTTCCTTCGATAAAAGTCAAATAAAAAATTTGTAAAGATTTTGCCCCTTTCTTTTGACTTGTATTAAAGAGAATGAATTTTAAATATTTCATTACAATCAATTATATATATATAATAATATAATTATATATAGTAATTTCGTGGCTTCATACTCTATTTAATAAATGTTTGAAGGAGAGCCACACCCCTTTGGATTGGAGGAGAGCAATTATCATGCTTTTGTACAAAGGTCGAGAATGGAATGCGGGAATTACAGGGCAATAAGCCTTTTAAGCTCGGTTGGCAAACTTTATGGAAGAATTTTGATAGAAAGAGTAAGATCGATGACGAAAGAAAAGGTATGGGACGTGCAAGGTATGGGCCTTTGTGGGTGGAAGAGGATGCATGGATCAGATATTCTCTCTACGAGTGTTGTCGGAAAAGTTTTTAGCGAAAAACCAAAAACTTTTCTGTGCATTTGTAGATCTGCAAAAGGCTTATGATAGAGTTATAAGAGGAAAGTTATGGAAGGTACTCTCTGGTTACAAGGTGTACAGTAAACTTATACACGCAGTTGCATCCCTTTACAAGGGGAGTACTGCTGTGTAAGAATCAATGGATCATTCACACCACGATATAATAAAAGGTGTCAAACAGGGTTGCGTAATGTCTCCACGGCTGTTCAACTTGTATATGGATAATTGTGTGAAAGAGCTGGAATGTATGAATGTAGGAGCAAAAATGAGTAATTTGATTGTATGCTGTTTACTGTATGCGGATGATGCAGTATTAATGTCAAAAAGCAAACAAGACTTACAAAGTCTAGTAAGCAAGATGTATGATGTATACAAGGAAATGGTATTCGAGAAGGAGGAAAGTAAGACAACGTGTGAAATACTAGTAGGCAATGAATGTTTGGAACAAGTAGATGAGTTTGTGTATTTGGGAAGTATGTTCGATAGAAGAGGGAATGTTGAGAAAGATATAGAGAGGAGAGTGAGTACCGGGAATAGGGTGAACGGTGCTTTGAATGCAATAATTTCTAATAGAAATATGTCTACCGAGGCAAAACTAGCGGTACATAATGGTGTTCTCGTACCGACACTAATGTATGGAAGTGAAACCTGGAGCTGGCAGAAGAGGAACTAAAGTAGATTGAATGCAGTGGAGATGATATCCCTTAGACGTATGTGTGACAAATCCATGTATGATTGAGTAAAGAATGAAGATATTAGGAATGAATGCAAAGATGATCGTAGCATAATACATTGAATAAAAATAGGGTCGCTCAGGTGGTTTGGGTATGTTGAGCGAATGAATGAGGAAAGAGTGGTAAGAAAGATATATAATGCAAGTGTTGACGGCGCCAAAACGAGAGGGCGACCACGAAAAACGTGGCATGACCAGATTAACCAGATACTGGAAGATGGTCCCGTTAGAAGCCTGAATAACCGTCGAGCTTGCATGCAAAGATGTATGAATGTAGACGAAGCGAAAGTTATATGTCAGGACAAAGGGTTAGCGCTGTATCCTCTCTGCCTACCTCCACGGGGAAAAGCCGTGATGATAAGTTAGTTAGTTAGTAATAGTTCAATGTTTTATAGAAAATAAATCAGAAATAATTTTAAAAATTAAAAATAATGTCGATGCCGCTTATCTTTGTAACTGTTGACATTTCATCCAAAGTGTAAAGAATATTTTCTATTTGAAATAGAACGAAGAAGACCCAGAAGTTTTTAGTACTAGTTAAGAGACACCCTGTATATTTTTTTTTCTCCGGACTGCATGTGCCGGAACATTCTCAGAAACGGTTGGCAACCCTAACTACGACCCGTCGCCAGAGAGTTGCGAAAGGCTATTGTTGAAATAACTGGCACGACGGCCGCAGCCTATGGCATCAATTAAGGACGCATTACCCACCCCCCGCGCTGATCCAATGTCATGCAGAAAACAGAAATGTCAGTGAAAAAATAACACGGGTGGAACTTGGTGTGGAGAAAGGCGAGAGACATGACAGGCCATCGATTATAATATCATCAACGTGATTAAAGCCATGTATTCACTAGGGAACAAATTGTCTCTGAACATCAGGCGCGGCATAGAGTCTACGTGAGGTTGCAACGTTGCGCACTGTTCCGCGACGTCGCGTACAACATAGCGCGGCATTTCTACGTGCCGCGGCAACGTAGACATGTGCACGGTTCCCGAGCGAGCGCACCGCGACATCGCGCCGCGCGTCAATACCACGTGGTATATTTACAAGTGAATGCGCATGCGCTGTAACTGTATACCACTTAACATGACATTAGTGTGGGGAAACGAGATTGTTATCCAACTGATCGAGCTCTAATTGAGCTGTAATTGCAAGTCTGATGTGAGGGCCAACAGCGTTCCGTAATATTGTGTCTTGCTTGGCTATGGAAGACCCGATTATTTGTAATAAATTTTCAAAATCAATTGTTGTCATTCGAGTGAAATTGACACAAGATCTGTCAGACATTCGAAGATCGCAAAGAATATTCATCCTTCTTTCTCTTTTCAATAAATAATTTCACACCCACCACCTTTTTCTCCTCTAACGTTTCGATAAACTCGTTAGAATAAATAGACGCGCAGCACTAATCATCATAACCTCATCGGGCGACATTTCCGCGACAAGTGATACCCAAGTCCCGGTGTGTACACGTCAAATGACCGCGTCATTGTCCCCGAAACATGAGCGTATATATTGATGCGACATGCCGCGCGAAATGTTGCTCTATTTGTCCCCTAGTGAATACATGGCTTTATACGAAACCAACTAGGTATTTTTGTATCAAAATAAGGGGACACAAAAACCAATCATTTTTAATCTAAGCTGTACGTATACACGGTGAAATCCGGTAGGCTGCGCAGCCTATTAATAACAAACATTTTTGAGCGACCTCTATTGCTCCGGAAGCTATATATGCGCGCATGCGAGACTGCATTTTCTTCATTTGCCTTCTCAACATGGTAGCGCGCCGGGCGCTTATTTGTGTACACTCATACTAGCCTGTGTTCATGCCAGCTTTTACCGTGATGTTTGTTATTATGTGCCATATGTAATAAGGCTGGATATTCACTGCAAATGTACATTTCGTTTTTTTTTGTTGAAAAGGTGTTATTTTTTTTTTTTTTTTTTTTTTTTTAATAGAGATGCGAACACGGAATACGTGTCACATCAATATTCTTACTATTTTCAAACTAAGCTAAACGCTAGTGCTATGAAAATAGGACTAACTTGCTAGTCTGGGCTGAGATTCGAACCCGCGACCTTCAGATCACTAGGCGAGTGTCCTAACCACAAGACCAACAAGCTATTCTACTCACAACACTACAACAAGGTTATTACTCCCATTCTTTTAACTCGTAGCGTCTGCGGTTTGTTGTCTGCCGGAAAAACTTTGGATCGATTTTCAACCCTTTTCCCGTGATTCAATCGAACTGAAACTTTGCAGGCAGACTCGTGGTGACGATAAAAATGATCTAAGAAATTTTTGTTAAAAAAAAGTAATAATTATAGTAAAATTTTGGATTTTTCTAAATTTTAATGGTTTTTTCAAATTGGAATCAATACAAATGAGTAATTACCCCGACGTGTGCAGTAGGCACGAAACCTGTTTAAATGAGAAAGGTAGTATAATAAAAACTTGTTTTTATTGGTTTGTTTTTTATTATTCATTTATATCAGAACGTATATGATAGACTACATTTTTAGGACGATGAACTGAACATTTTTTTTATAGATATGAAGATATAAGCATTAATCGACAGGTTGCGGTCAAAAAATTCGTTTTCAGTGTCTTAGAAATGATAAATAATTACTGAATATTTATATTAGGTCCTTACATATGAAATTGACGTTTTACCGTACTGGCAAATTTGATCTCAAATATCTTCTCTTTGGTTAGGAATTCCAAATCCAAATTTTTACAGCTATTTACTCATGTATTTGTGTTTTGAAAATTATAATTCATTTGTTTTTTCCTCAATTGTTTTTTTCTTTGCGAGACTCAGTTTACAAAATGAAAAACTTTAAATATCGCGTTATTTACGAGTACGAGTTCCACCGTGGCACCAGTGGTGCAGAAACGGCTCGAAGGATTAATGATGTGTATGGCGACGGTGCCGCAAAAGAAAACACAGTACGTTTTTGGTTCCAACTTTTTCGTTCTGGAAATTTCGACCTGCAGAACAAGCCCCGTGGACGGCCGGAGACCAAAGTTGATAATGAAGAATTGAAGGCTATTGTGGAAGCGGACTCCATCGCAAACCACATCCGAGTTAGCTACAGGCTGCGGTGTTAGTGATAAAACTGTTTTAATCCACTTGAAGCCAATTGGTAAGGTGAAAAAGCTTGAAAGGTGGGTACCTCACGAATTGAGTGAAGCAAATCAACAAACACGCGTTGACTGCTGCGTTGCATTACTCAACCGGCACAATAATGAAGGGATTTTAAATCGAATCATTACCTGTGATGAAAAGTGGATCCTGTACGATAATCGGAAGCGCTCATCGCAATGGCTGAACCCTGCCGAACCAGCCAAACCATGCCCCAATCGAAAATTGACTCCAAAAAAGTTACTTGTGAGCGTTTGGTGGACTAGTGCTGGTGTTGTTCACTACAGCTTTCTTAAATCTGGCCAGACGATTACGGCAGATGTCTATTGTCAGCAACTGCAAACCATGATGGAAAAGCTAGCTGCTAAACAACCGAGGCTGGTTAATCGCTCTAGGCCACTGCTGCTTCATGATAACGCTAGACTACACACTGCACAACAGACGGCTACCAAATTAGATGAGCTTCAATTGGAATGTCTAAGACATCCACCGTACTCTCCGGACCTTGCCCCAACAGATTACCATTTTTTTCGAAATTTGGATAACTTCTTGCAAAGGAAAAAATTCAACTCCGATGGGGCAGTCCAAACCGCCTTCAAAGATTTTATTGATTCCCTTCCGAATGGTTTTTTTAGTAAAGGGATCGATGAACTACCTATGATATGGCAAAAGTGCATAGATAGCAATGGTACATACTTTGATTAAATAAATATATTATAATAAAAAAAATCGACTTTATGTTCCTCCCATACTAAACGTGAATTTCATATGTAAGGACCTAATATATACGCAGAATATAATATTTTCTAACAATTATAAAGCTAGCATTATGATGATAAAACTGTTTCCACCTTGTGGGCCTCGTGGAACTCGTGAGATGTATTTTTTTAAATAATATTACAAAGTAAACGATTATATCACATTCATTAAAATTATTGCAAAATCTGTCAGTTTATTTTATGTTTTAAGAAACGCTGTTCATAAAATATATTTTATTTTTGTGGAGTTTTTTCCAACCTTTTTTACATACTTGACATTTTGTTTACTTCAATATACAAAAGAATAAATATTATATTATTTATTCTTGTTATTGATATTCCTGATTTCAACTATTTCATCAAGACGTATAATTTAATTAATTTAAGGCAATGCGCAGTGCCTTGATTAAATAGCTGAAATCAGTAATTTAAAATATTTTTTTGGCATTATTTTTTAAATAATATCCATTCTTTTAATGTATTCAAGAAAAAATATTGTAAAATGGGTTGAAAACAAAACACAAACGACAATAGTGTGAGTGAGACAGCATCAGCAACGTTGTCGTAAAATTTATTTTAATGTGCCAGCAATCACATTTTGTAGGTTTTGTTCAAAAGTAAACCCTGGCATTTACTTTTATTACGGGTTAGTTTATTTTCAAACTCCATCTCTACAAGTGCACCAGACTTGGTTTTATAAGGATCAAACATGAAATAAGGTAGTTATTCCACGATACGTTACGTTAGTTGGCTTGTTGACTTTATGACAGCTCTAAATTTTCTGTAGTATGTGAAAACCGGTGACATCCCCCTCGGGTCGCACCGGTTTGCACGAACCGGTTTGTTATTATTTTTTTATAAATCATCGATTTGGAGAGCACGGACACAATTCATTTAAGTTAAAAACTAACCCATAAAAACCAAGGTTTTGTTATACTTCCTTTCTCATTGAAGCAGGTTTCGCGCCTACTATTTAAATTAAAATAAATTTCGAAAAAATCCAAAATTATACAATAATTTATTATTAATTTTTTTTAAACGAAAGTCAGTTAGATCATTTTTATCGTCGCCGCGAGTCTGTCTCCGAAGTTTCAGCGATTGGATCACAGGAAAAGGGTTAAAAATCGATTCAAAGTTTTTTCGGCAGAAAAGCAGACAAGCCGACAAGCAGACAAACAGACAAGCAGACGCTACGAGTTAAAAGAAAGGGAGTAAAAAATAAGAATATTTCCCAGGCAAAGACATCTGTCTCTGGATATTCTAGGGCCCTACAGGTCTAGGAATGTGATTTTTAATAAAGTATCGATAATAACGACTTGCATATTCGACGATCTTCCAGCATTTTGGGGACTATGTGAGTTTTTTTTTTATTTTAGGGACATTTTGAGATCTTTTTATTCTTTCCTTTTATTATTTTCGATTTCTCTATTGTTTCTGATTTTACTTCCCTCTTCTTATTGTTCCAGAAGCTCCTCGCAATTGTATTCTGCTCGATTCTATAATCCGCCACTATTATTTATTATTATTTAATTAACAAGACAAAATATATTATGGTTACGAGACTGTAGAAACGGAAAGAATTACACGTAATCGAGGATTTTAGAAACCTGTGGATGCTTTTTAGTGACAAAGAAAGTACTGGTAGTATCTGGAATAAACTGGAATAAATCTGAAACTTCTCGAACGTCCACAGAATGGAGAGTATAAAAATGCGCGCAAGGCGCGCGGCAGGGCCTGTTTATTGTAACAGTTCGGCGATGTCATAGAAGTGAACGAACCCGTGCGATTAACCATAAAGATGTGATAGACAAAAGTATAACAAAATAGAAAAGTAACTACCTACGTATTTGTGCAATAATCTTGAGTAAAATTGGGTGAATTAAAGAATAGTGCTGTAATTAAATTCGCGTCCAATGACTTTGGTGATAAAATAAAACTTTAATAAAATTCAGGTTATCGATTTGTCTCCCATAGCCACGACTTAGTGGCACTGTTTTCAAAATATTATATATTATCGTTCTTAAAAAAAAAGTGTGTACGCAAATGTTAAGCTAGGTACCTGTGAATTTAATATTGTTTATCAGAATATTTTGAGTATGTTCAAATTTTTCAAAAACATAATACTGGATTTTATCCCCATCATCTTTGATTAATTAAGATATATTATAGATGTCTCATGGAGACGAAGTTATTTTTTATATGGAAATGTAGGTATGGATGTCTTTTTTGGGTGTTCATAGGGCTTACGAACGATCACTTTACACAATATAACGTTTACTCATTCCACCCATGATAGAATACCACACTAATCAAATTTTTCGGAAATCGTAGGTATATATATTTATCTTGCACATCCTGTTTCGTATGTGAGTTGTATTTTTACTACCGCCACTTGCCGTCGAAATCATTATCATTTTATGTTATTTGACTTGATTGTTTTATTCTTTTTATTTTTTTTTCTTGAGTTTTGTATTATGTAACTAATGATATTATTTCTTGCACTGTACTAATTAATTATTACTTTATCAATATTTTTTAACATATTTATTGCAATATTCTTTTTGCAAATTAATAATCCTTCCATGTAAAAGCCTTACTTAAGGCATATAAATAAATGAATAATAAAAAATTGCGTTATAAATATTTTATCAATTTAACGTTGTTTTTTAAAAGTCCTACGAATCTCACCCTCTAAAAAATTGGAGCATTATATCAAAAGACTATTTTATTTCCGTTCGATTGGCTCTATAGTCCCTCAATTCCTTTTTCAATTTACCAGAGAGGGCATTCCATTATATATGTTTGATTTCGATCAGCTGAGGTAACCGTCATAAATAAATAACGTAGTGGTGACAGCGGCAATTTTAAAACGGATTCAACCACAAAAACTATGGTTGACGTGTTTGTTGGTGGTTAAGACACTCGCCTAGTGATCCAGTCGTCGGAGGTTCGAGCCGCACTCTAGGAGACCAGCAAGATAGTCTTGTTTTCATGGCGCAAGTATTTATGCTTGGTTTGAAGGAGGACGACCATGTAACCACGTCCTCGTAAAGAATACGATAATCCTCGTAAAGAACTTCGGATGCTGCAGACAGTTCACTCGTGTGTGAGTGGCTTGCTGGGAAATTCTGAGGGGATCTAGTTAATTTTATGATTTGTTCATGGTGAGTTAATGTGTTGCTCTTACACTGAGTGATTATCTGCCGGTCCTGTGCCTTCCTAGTCGGATATCATGCTGTGTTTTTACTCCCTTTCTTTCAACTCGTAGCATCTGTTTGCTTGTCTGAGGAAAAAGCTTCAGATCGATTTTTAACCCTTTTCCCGTGATCCAATCAAGCTGAAACTTTGCAAGCAGACTCGTGGCGACGATAAAAATGATCTTTTAATATAATTTTGAATTTTTAAAAATTTTAATGGTTTTTTCAAATTGGAAACATTACAGAAAAGTTTGATTACTACCAACGGCGGCCTGATGACGTCGTGGAATATTTAAATTTTGATTTACTCCGTCGGTATAATAGGTACACTTCACTACGAATTTCGAACTTTTATGACAATTGGTTCACAGGTGACAGCAAAATTCGGTTAGCAAATCAAATAATAATTTATTTCTTTTAGATTCTGCTATACTACTCAAATCTGATTCAGACTATTTTAAATCATTTGACGCTGGAAATTCATAAGGTACGATATTTCTGATAATTGAATCTAAATCTTGATTAAATTGACTGACAATTTTTTTAGAATTTAATCTTCAAAGCATGAAGTGTCTTATCAAAGCTCAAAACATCTAACATTTTAGAAATACATATATGAAATTGCTGTAAGTTTTGTGTTATGTTATATGTTTTAATTCGTTTTTAATTGTTAAGATTTTCATTCGCAAAAAGGAATGCAAGAGGAAATAAAACAAAAAGAAAATTCAAATGGAGATTAAGAGATATTTTTAGAGATTTTTTACATAGATATTTTTCTAGACATGTTTCATTTTCAGTCAATCAAATATTTAATTACATGATGGTAAAATTAATTTACAAAGGGAGTAAAATACGATTCCTTCGATAATTACAGATTAAAACTACTACACTCGGTTCCTCATAAAGGATTGATAATGAACAGTTTGGAAACCGACGAAATCAAAAAAAAAATTGTATTTTGAAAAAACACTCATAAACAAAATCACACTCTTACAAAAGTCTCCTCTTCTCAGCATCTTCCCCTTGAAAACCACACAAAAAATCACGCCACTGCTCCGCAACCGGTTACTCTACTCAAATAAGATGACGTCATTTCTTTATTTAGGTTAGTTATAAATTACACCTGATGATGAGAGCGACTGCTCCTCTCGAAACTACAGTCGTGTTAAATTTAACTCAATGTGTGTGCATTACAAATTTCAATTAAGTTTAAATTAAAATTATTGTATTTAACAGAGTATTAGTTAAATTAGTATAAACAACTACCAGATTTTAGGCCTACCGGTTTCAAGACGTACCCTTCTCTTCGTCAGAACCAACACCACACTACTATGTTCACAACACTATACACCACAACCATAGTATTGTTAACTTTTCACCAATATTTATCACATGCGTGTATCTTGTCGGAGACGAGCATGCACTAACTTGTCTAGAACGATCAGGAATCTACGAGGGAGAGTGTGTGAGGGTCCGGGGTCTAAAATGGGTGTTACCAAATCTTTTGCGAAAGTGTAATTAAATTTGTATTGTTGGTCCAGACGAAGAGTCAGGTATGTCTCGAAACCGGTAGACCTAAAATCTGGTAGTGTTTATACTAAATTAACTAATACTCTGTTATAATGTCTAACCACAAAGTTATTGCTTTAAATATTAATAATATTATTGTATTAATATTAGATGTGACAAGTATTCCGTGTACGCATATTATAAAAGAAAAAATGTATTTACTTACTCGTATATGTAAAATTTTCCTTTGAATTTAGGGATGTTTCCTCAAACTTCTTTTTAGTTTGTTCAATTTCTGATGTCCAGGCATTGGGACCAGCGTGTAAGATATTTAATGGGATCCTTCCTTGGCTCGCCTCTTCCTCGCTGACCTTTTATTACAATTATTATGTACTATGTAGGAGAATACGTCCATAGAATTTTGTACGTCGTTTTACGTAGATTGCAGAGGGTCTTTGTATGACGTAACTTAAATGCACTTTTACAATCGCGATCAAGAGACTTCGAAACCACACGTTATAAAGTTTATATGTACGGTCATAGAATTCAACGAATTTTGTGAATCCCGCAGCGCTTATCAGATTTCAATGAAACATGATCTGGTAAATATCTTATCCTTTACCAGCCTGTTCCGCCATTTTATTAAAATGATGACTGTTCAAAAACTTTCCTATAAATTGGCCCTAGAGACAAAAATAATTAACAAACTTTCACACCCAGGCGAAATCTCCCAGATTTATGGGGCTTTTTGTGGGGGAGGAATTTTTTAAGGCGTGTTATTTACCGCTCAATGCGGTAATTTCTTACCTCGTCATTTTACTTCAGAACCACGTTTCAAATATTTTCAGTCTCTCGTCACTTTTTGTCAAGTTTTACTTCTATGTAGATTCATATGAAATAGTTTAAAGAATCTGAAGGAATTACTATTCAAATGAATGAAGCGAAACCTTTTTTTCTTCTACTCGTATTACATAATTTAGATCATGAATTTTCTAAAATATTTACAATTCGTTCGCTTTAATTAATACGAGTCAAATAAAATGACAGAGACCTTACAAAAATATTTTCAAATATGTGCAAGTTTTCAACCATTTTATTTGAGTTGTATCAAAGCGAATGAATTTTTAATATTGGATATAAATTATTTTTATGTTAGTCTAACATTTCACAAACGATAATCCAAAAATATTGGAAAAAAATACAAACTTTGATGTCGCTTAACTATTGACATTTCATCCAAAGTATATATAATATTTTTTAATCAAAATTGCAAGAAGACTCTCCGAAGTTTTTTCTACTAGTTACGAGTCACCCTGCATGTGATAGTGATGTGCATAACTGTCAGGTGATTTATATCATTACAAATGTTCATTGATTAAAAATTTTCTTCCTACGATTTATTTCGCATTTTTAATTTATATTTTTAACTTGATTTGTAACTGTTCGAATGGTTTTTTTTTTGTGCTTACATTTTTCCTTTTTCCTACATTTTTTTTGTTTCTCAATTTTCTCCAATATACTTATTATTGTAAATTTTGCTTGCACTACTAACATAATTTTTCAAAAGGTTTTTGTATACATATTTATTGTATTTTTATATGTAGTGTATACTTTTACACTTTCTTTATTAGATTATATCTGGCCCCAGCAATTATTTTTTAGATATTGTAATCTGAAAATAGCAAATATTGCTATTTCGGTATCTTGACAGTTATTGTACAACATTGTAACGCCGTTAATTTTGGCATTATTAATTTTGACATTATTAATTTTGACTGGTTTGGAATTAAGGAATTCAAGCAATCAGAAAGCTCTAAAACGTAATCAAATGTTAAGTTATTCACAATTTGTGAATAACTTTCTGATTGCCTGAATTCATTAATTCCATACCTGTCAAAATTAATAACGCCAAAATTGACGGAGTCACAATGTTATTTATTTACGGGAAACTAACAGTACAAATAAAATCAGATTAGACTTGAAAATTAAATAATATAGAGACTATTTTACAAGTTTCCATAGAATTAACATGTTATGTATTAATTAACATATAGCAACAATAACTTAAGTTATACATAAAAATATTAATAAATTAAATGTTTAAGTTAAGAACAAACCATGACAGTCAAAGAGTTAAAGGTAAAAGGGGAGTCGGGAATTGGGAGGAAAGGACAGATCTATTTAATAAAAAGGGGAAGAGGTAAGAAGAAAAAGAAGATCAAAATAAATATAGCATAAAGATATCTGATCAATATATATGCATATACATATACGAGGTCTGGACAAAAGAAACAAGATGAATAATAATTAATGATCGAAATAGCAATAATCGCTTTTTTTCGAATACGGGTGATTATATTGTTTCCGTATATTATATTCTGTCAACTAATGTTTTTTTTCTTTTCTCTCTGAATTCAATATTTTTTGTATTGTGTTAAGCAAGTAGTTAAAGTTTTATGACCGTATACGTTAACAAAATGAAATATAACAATTAAATATTGCATTTAGGTGAAGAGTGTAGCATGTACGAGTAAGATGCACTAACATCGTAGATCTTAACCGGTCGTGTGCCGGCCGTACGTAACGCGGAATGTACCCTGTCTGCCGCGCATTTTCGCGCGCGATTGCTGTTTTTAGACACTTTTTGTAATGGTTATATTCATGTAAAAATCAAAAATAATAGCTAAGAAGTTGCAGTTTCTGGTTTCTCGATATACAGACTTCAATAATTACTTATTCATTAATTATAAAAATAAGTAACGAAATTTAGTGTCAGAAATGTACGCACACGCTTACCGAATAAAACCACGGAAGCAATGACACTAAAGATATTGCATTTCAATATTTTTGTTCTAAATATATCAAATGATATAAAAATACTTCATTTTATCACTTTTTTTATTTAAAAATAACACTTTTTTTAACAGATAAATAACACAATTAACGCGCGGTTTGAATACGACATTTGGAATGATTTTTAGTCCGGTTTGCTCGGCAAATGAGGTTACTTAACAAATGGAACTCGTTCATTCATTAAAAAACTCGAGATATAACAAAGAATAAGCTTTAAAAACCCATAGACGCAGGTAAAATAGGCCGAATTCGCATACGTGTCTAGGGAGCGCAGATTTGCGCTCCGGCACCCGACCGGTTAAAGGTAAAATAAAATACGCAATGCGACTCACATCTGAAGACATCGTAAATCAAGGAGTAGACCCTCCTCATCTCGTGGTCGTCGTCGAAGGCCACGGGCAGCGGGGGCCGCTCCAGCAGGCGCGCCGCCTTGCCCAGCTCGCGGGGGCCCGGCGCGGGGGCCGGCGGGGGGCCCGGTGCAGGGGACGGCGGGGGGCCGTGGCGCCGTGGCCCCTCGGCCTGGATGAGCGCCGCCCAGGGGTCCGTGACGCTGTCGGCGCGGGACCAGCGCCGGGCGCTGCGCAGCTTGTCCAGCGCCGATGTCTCGGCTTCCGTCGGCTGACTGCCGACCACCGAATGACAATCATTAGCGTTGCGAAGAAATGATTCGCTTAAATTAACCTTCCAGCGGGCGCGCTGATTAATTTCCCTCGAGCGGGCGCGTGCCGTAAATTTTACGTCATCGAGTTTTCTGCGTGTAAATGTTGTTTTCTTTATATAAATGATAGGGAATTGCTGTAAGGTTATTTAAAATGATAAATGACGGTACTTTAAAAAATATATATTTGAATTAATTAAGTAAAAAACGAAACAGCACTCTAAATATGTTTATATTTCGAAACAAAATATTTTAACGACCTATTAATCAGAATCAATATTTTCTGGTTTGTGTCTTCTTAAATACGTCTTAAGTAAAAAAAAATACATTTCGCTATAAAAGAAACGATATAAATGAAAAATAAATGGAAAAAAGTAGTTTATTTAATATACTTACACTTTAAGGCACGTGTTGTAAAATTTACCCTCAACGGAAATATCCAAATATCAATGAATAACAAAAACTTCTAATTACACCCGGTTCGTCTGTAGTTAAGAGAGACACTGACCCTCGAATAGCTCGGAGCTCGATGCTTGCGACTAAGTGGTAAAAGTAGGGGAAGCGATAAGGTGCAATTGTCGTAAATTTTACGGCCGCGCGCCCGCTGGAAGGTTAAAAAGTACTACTACCCCACATTCTCGTGTGGGGTAGTAGTACTTTTTCCTCATTACAAATCTCCTACGGTGTAGTACTACATTATACTGAAGCACACAATTCACACGTTTGTAAGTGTACTGCGCAGTACAAACTACACACATCAAATTTCACAGTTCAAAGTGCACACTTCAAATTGCGCGTCACAAATTTTATACTTCAAAGTACACCGTGTACACACTTCAAATTATGTTACAATTCAAACTAAAATTCAAGCTCAAGAGCCAGAACAAAACAAAAGTTTTGTTCTGGCTCTTGCCCCAAACAGTCGGGTTTACTCGTCCAGTTTTGGGCAGGACTCAAAATAAGAAGCCCTTGAGAATGAACAGTGCTACCTGTTCGAAACGTCGGGAGTCTAAAAGTCCTTTCCAGGACTGTTTGACGCGGGTTCCCCCAGAAAGTAGTTCGACATCTTTTACCCGCGAAAACCTTAAATATAACATATATATATGTTATAATGAAGGTTTTCACGGGTGTTAGAAATGTTAGTATTCATTTCTTTGGGGGTAACCCGCGTCAAAATCTGGTCCTCAGAAGGACCATTCGTCAACCGACGTTTCGCCTGAATCACAACAGGCATCTTCAGGGTGTCTTGTTAATAAATTTCCGTCACGAGGGGCAGTGCGAGCACGTCCGTTCGTATCGGAAGCTTATTACCAAGTGAGGTCTGGTAAGTCAAAATCTAAATTTGGGTACTTTGGTCATTATTGGCCTTAATGTTTTTTTTTTTATATTTACTATCAATATATTAACGCGAAAAAATCAATTAAATATAACCACCGATACAATAGAAGCAACATCGAGTACAAAGCGCATCACAAGGAGCCAGACAAACGCCATTAAGGCCAACAACGGCCGGGAACACCCAATATTTAATACGAAATTCCCAAAAACCATTAAGGCCAATAATGACAAAGTACCCAAATTTAGATTTTGACATACCAGACCTCACTTGGTAATAAGCTTCCGATACGAACGGACGTGCTCGCACTGCCCCTCGTAACGGAAATTTATTAACGAGATACCCTGAAGATGTCTGTTGTGATTCGGGCGAAACGTCGGTTGACGAATGGTCCTTCTGAGGACCAGATTTTGACGCGGGTTACCCCCGAAGAAATCAATACTAACATACATATATCACTAACTTGTATCTGTTATATTTCCAAATAAGTAAATAAAAACAATTTACATAGAATATTTCCAAATAAGTAAATAAAAACAATTTACATAGCATATTTCCAAATAAATAAATAAGAACATTTTACATAGCAGTACATAGGTATGATGTACAATGTACATAAATATATAGACTGGCACCTCGCATGCTACATTGCAATACTTGTATTATATTGGCTGCTCGGGTCGTTTCCATTGATATCCAACGAAGCTATTGACGTACACAAATAAAATAGTTGTTGGTATTCATTTATACAAACGAAGCGCATTCTGTGAGGATAAATCCATTTCCAATAGCTACTCGATGCAAAATAAAAATATCCAAAGTTGAGTTATTCGGTTAAGGATATTGCATTTATGTACAGACATTATTTTTTTTAGGAATCTCAACAGTATAATTATTATAATGACATAATGTATTGAATAGTTGGTTGACCAATTATAGAGATCCACGGCATAAGATATTAAGTCAAAGCAAAACAGAAATAAAAATACAAAGTAATCCAGAAAGGACAAGATCAAAACCATAATAAGAAAGAAGAAAAAAATACATAAAATAGAGAGATAGGAGTGGGAGTGAGAGGGGGAAGTGAAGTGAGGTGTATGGGATTGTGGTTGAGTGGAGTGTGTGTGTATTCTGTGTATATGGTGAAGATATGTGGCTATGTCGCTATGTGCAGAATGATGAGAGTTTGGCTGGGGTGCGTGTATAATGATGGTCGGTCTATTTTATATGTGATATAGAATTTCTATTTTAAGAACCGCAGTCAAAAACGTTCGTAGGTACACCAGAAATTTTGACTGGGGAATAAAACTAAATCAAAGCATTAATTATTTATTTGAGAAAACTAACAAACTTTGTATAAACTACACTAATGATTTTTCACTGACATCTATCGGTTTCTAAACTGAACTGTTATGTACAGTTCAGTTTAGAAACTGTTAGACGTTTAAAAACAATCAGTGTTGTTTATACAAAGTTCGTTAGTTTTCCCAAATTAAAAATAATGTCCAACCACAAAGTTAACGCTATAAAAATCAAAAATAAAACCAATACATGTTATTCTTCAGTCCATGAAGTAATACGAGTCCAATAATCTTCCTTCTCCTAACAAAATACCTAAATCAAAATCCGAATAACAATTTAAAATAGCAAACCTGTTCATATTTTTCCAGACTTTTTTAAACATATTTTTATCACTTTTCAGTTTTTTTTAATACATTTTCTTAATTGATTTCTATCCTGTCATCAACAAACCCCAGAGTCTTCAGAAAAATAATACATTTAAAATTTTGACATTATGAGTCCATTTTTTGTTTGGGTATGACAATTTTTGTACTTTAAATTTAGAATAAATATATTACACTGATCTACATGGGTACGTACAATCGCGAGTACGAGTAGGTATATTAGGTACACACATTTATATATAGATCAGATATATTTTTATTTTTAAACTAGCTGTTACTACCCGGTGTTGCACGGGTTAAAGATTAAGTTAAAAATAAGTTTGTGGAGGGAAAACAAAGATTCCATTGTTATGTTCCACCGCGTCCTAAAGAATTATGCAAAATTTGAATCCAATCGTTCGAACGGTACAGATTTGTATGGAAAATATATCACTGGAAAGGGGAGGAGTTAAGCGGGAGGAAGAAATGTCGCCTATGTTACCTGCCGGATCCTAATGAATAAATCGGTCAAACGGTGTAGATTTGTACAGAAAATATATCAGGGGTGGGGCAAAAGAGGAGATGGAAATGTTGCGTATGTTACCCGTCGGGTCCTAAAGAATAAATATGCAAAACTTGAGTCAGATCGGTCAAACGGTACAGATTTTCATGGAAAATATATCATTGGAAGAAAAGTGCATTTTATATGTACCTACCTATTTACAATGATAATGCCAACTAGTGACTGTGTTTCTACAATGAATCCGTTTTATTTTAGAATTGTGGATGTATATTGTGTTGTATTTAATATATTGTAATTAATGCAATATTAAAGGTTTTTATTAATCTCGGAATAATGTCGTTTAAAACTAGGAAATTCACCGAATATAGGTAATCAAATAATTTGAATTAGAAAATGTAAGGCTAAATATTTATCAATATTGAAAACGTAGGTACCAGCGCCTTTTTTCAAATAATTTGTCCGAATTTGAATGGAACGTTGTCAAAATTTCAATGCAATAGTTGAAGAACTTAAGGATATTTAAGAATTTGGGCAATCAAACATTTAAATTTTTATTTATATAAATAAATAGTAGATATTTTAAAACAAATATACAAAAACATCGTCGTATTTGAATGCAACGTTGTGCCAAAATTTCAATGCATTCGGTGTAGAACTTTCAGACGTTAGCGATTTTGTACAAACGAACATTTACATTTTTATTTATATAGATAATATTTCTAGGCGTTCCAAGCAATAAACACAAAATTATTTATTTACACAAGTACATTTATAAACTCGTTTATTTCGGTTTTCATATTCTCTAAACATTTTCGCCTAATACTAAAGATATATCTAAACGGTTATGAAAAACATTAATTTTTACCATTTGGCTGATACGATAAAGGGTTTTTCTGATTTCGTAGTGAAAGCGCGCTGCCCGTACAAAAGCCACGGGGTTAAACGTTCCGTATTTTCCTTTATCGGTAGGGAAATAGTTTCAAATCACGAGAGAGTATAGATAAAATGCCCCAATAACTGTTTCGTGTCGTGCTTAAATTATTGCTGATGTAAATGCTGCCAACATACGAGGTAGCAATGAGCTTAGTACCAACATGAGGTGAGGGCTGAGGGGGAATATCGGTCACACGCCTACCGCGTGTCTATCGTATGTCGATCAGTTTTCCCGGAAGCCTCGGGCTGGAGTATTAAAAAAGGTTTTGTCCCGCGATAGTAATCAAGGGTACCTACCTACCAACAAAATATGAAACTTTCTTCGATAAACAGTGTCATTATAGGAAAACAGTGTCATGTTTTCGATAAAAGAAATTGTAATAGAAAAATGGTATGGGTGCACTATGCACATAGAAAAGACAAATATATTTATCTTCTAATTTATAGTTTGCCTACGTACATACCTACTCGTACTTAATATGTTATTTACTTTATTTATCTTGCTAATATATTTTTTTTCTCTTGTACTTATTACTTATTGCATTTATACTATTGATAGTATTTACTTTTTTTATAAATTTTTTCTACTAAGATAGCTAGAAAGATAGGAAAACCCAATTCAGGAAATGTATTATTAATAAATAGGTAAATAAATATCTATATCGAAATAAACGACATCGTTTTAGGTAGGTTTAAGAGTGTACCTATCTTTACGCTCGGTTCATGGAAAAAACAGTAAAAGTAGGAAAAAGCGTACGCTATATCCGCAGCCCCAGCCGCTCGAACCGAGGTCTTTTTTTACCCATTTGTCCAAACTACTTATAGCAGTTTAGATGAGTCGGTAAAGAAGTCTGCGGCTCGAGCGGCCGGCCTGAATGAAAGAATAAACATGGCGCCACACACGTAAGAAAAGTGACACGGGGTACAACAAATTTTGACCAAGCCGTCATCATTTAACATCTATAATTGAAACTTCCAAACGCGGTTGAATACTATTTTCTCTAACGCCATGCGTACTGAAGAAAACATTCAAGAGGCCGCCGAAGAAATGCAGTAATTTCTGGTTCGTTAGGGGTTAACGTAAGCGCTATATTAGTGTCTAATAATATTACTTGAATCTAACATTTTGTTCGTTTCCTAATTTACAGGGATAAGTAGGCAAATCAAAAGCAGATATGTGTTGTGTTGATAAATAGTTCGTTATACGAATCAATTTCTTAAACTTAGTTGGATAAAGTAAGCATTAATAAATGATCTTTGCAATTGATATTGTAATATCGTATGCTTTTAAATTTTGAGGTTAGGTAATTTCTTTTAATGCCTTGTCAATCAATTCTTTTCAAATTGATACGCCTCAATCCAAGATGATAGTCCTTATAACAGATCCTTTTTTTGAAATCATAACACTCAACTATACCGAGGACACTTACTTTCAGACGTATCTGTTATAAGAACCATCATCTTGGATTATGCTACTGATACATAAAATATTAACAAACTTACTAAAGACCAGACAATTTCCTATATAATAATTTCCTATATAATAAGTCTTGAATCTATAAAATTTTGTTCATTTCTTAATTTGCAGAGGTGGCAAAATCAAGAGCAGATTACATGCGAGAACATAGGCAGCGTAAATGCGAGTAAAAATTAAAAACTGGAGGAGTAGAGCCGAAAAAATCACTTCAATAACACCAGACTAATATTTTCACTAAAATTTCGATCGTTACTGAAAAAAATATATTACGCATCATTTGCGACTACTTATTGTAAGACTCGCTCAATTTTTATTATTATTTAACATTTTATTATTATTCAACATTTTTCCAAAAAAATATTTTGAATTTTTTTTTTTGTAATATGTATGTTAACATTAAATTCGGGTATTCACTTAATTTTTACAATGTTAATTATTATATTTTTGGTACCTCTTAGATCAATTACCTGTTTCCCCACGAGTTTCGACCAGCGCCAACTTTCGCTAGAATTCCCACGGAATCTCAATAGCGCGACAAAAGACACGCGCACTCGGAAGCACGGACGTTTGTGTTTATATACAGATAAGATCGACACCAGAGATTAGACACCGCTAATCTGGCACATCTCAAATTATAGGAGAATAATCACAGGCGGATTTCGCTGACACCGCGTTCCCGCGCAAACAGAGGAAAACAAAAAGATGCTGGCAGGCCGTTTCTTACACAGGTTTTTGCACACGTCTAGCAAGCAAAATTGGGATATAAAAGACGTGTTGAGGATATACTAAGTCAGTTCGTTCCCTCGCCCGCACCACGACGTCACGCTGCGCGGCAACTACCGTAGTATCATCTAGCTACCCAGTTCTTCTCCCTCGCCTCAATCACGAGGTCACGCTGCCCGACGATTGCTACCCGTAGCTCATCTCGCTACGTAGCGCATCTTTCTCTACGCCACACGATAAACCTTCAGTCTGCAGTAGCTACGACATCAAACCACAATCGCTACGCCGCTCATCCCATTCCTCGCTACACCTCCAGTCTCCAATCCATCGATCATCGTCCGCCTCGTCGCTCTACTGTCTTCGCCACCTCCAGCAGCGAACACCGTCTGCATCCGGCGGTACCACCATTATCCTCATTGACCTCACCGCGATACGCCACAGTCGTGGGCACCATCTCCAGCTTCCAGCACGATCTACGCCTCGACCATTTCCTGCACCAGCTACACACGCGACCAGGAACAGGTTGACGACCCCAGGCGTATCCCAATCAGCTGTACCATTATCTAACGAGGTCGACGTACTATAATTCGTAGATTAATAAACAATGAAATATAAAACTGCCCACGGCTTTCTGTTCACGATCAACTATTTTTCATCCTGTAATACATCGTACAAAAGTGGGATACCCGACGCGGTTCCCCACAACCTGGTGACCCCGACGTCAACAGAAGTCGGGTCACCCCACATACCTTAGTACTAAGTATATGTAAGGACAAAAATTCTGAATAGGTAGGTACCTTGTTGCCGTTGGGTATATTTTACATCACACAATGGAAGACAAGGGAATGATTAGACATTTTTTAGCACTACAGGTGGTACCTAGAATGCTAAACCAGTACAACGAGGTCACGTCGTGTAACCCCAACATTGACATATTTCACATGACACAACCTCGAGAGAGAAATTATATCGCTCCTGACCGAAAATAGTTTTTTGCGTGTAAGACGGACTCTTCGGAAATCAACCTAAACAAAAATTTTATAGCCACAAAGCGCGGGTACACATTTTCTGACGTAGTTGACCTGGGAGGTAGACGCACGACATGTAGGCACATGCCTATCATGTCGTGCGGAGAATGTGAACTTCGTTCATCTTGTAATCACTTGCTGTAGTATACTTATATTGTATAATGTATTAATGTTTTATTTTAATTTATCATCGTAAATTGTAACTGTACTAATCACATTGTCCTAAATGACTATCCATTAGGGTCGTTCTGACCTGTCGTTAATCTTTAAATTAAAAAATAATAATAATAATAATAAAAATAAACAATCAAAAAATCAAAAAGTTTTTAAAATGAGTGATAAACGATTTTTGTATTTATCTTACTAAATGTATTATTACGAAACTAACAGGGACCTAAATAAAGATTATCACTTAACATAAATATGTTACATATATACAATGTTTCATTATCCCAAAGATTCTCTTCACAATTTCAGCACATTCGTACCAACTTAATATTCGTTTTTCTATGTTCAATAATTAAAAATGTCAGTTGTTTATCATTTTATACTAATTTTGCACTTTTCTATAAGTAATCGGTCAATTTTTAATATTTTTTTTATTACGATATACGACACGGACAGGGAATGTAATCCCGATCCCGCGAGATCTCGAGGTATTTTACGAGATCAATCCCGAACCGAAAAATCGGACGAGATTATCGGGATTATCGGGATTGATCAACATGTTTTGTATGTTTACTTGTGTACATGTCTATAGAGCTTTTAGTAAGTATTTAAAACTTATGTTCATGTCACATCCAAATAATGCAGTAGCTTTGAATAATATTTACTGTATTTTATCAACCTAACATAGTAATAAAAACTACTACTAACTCTACTACATTGACTGATTGATGCTTGGAAAAACGCCTACAAAAACTTCAATGCGATAATTAATAATGAAAATTTTATTAAAATTGCTGATATAGAAATGCAAGGCGTTGTCGACAATTGCTATTCAGCCCTATAAACAACAAAAAAAACACAAAAGTATTCGGGATCCCGAAAGGATTGCATTCCCTAGACACGGAATACGCATCATATAAAAGCGGTTATAATTCTAGAACCAACTTGCTGGTCTTCTGGGACGAGGCTCAAATCCCCGACAAACTGTGTAACTTGGCGAGTATCTTACTTACCACTAGATTAACAGGCACACAATTAAAATTAAAATATAGCTGTAAATTCTAATGTTTTTATTGTATATTTGATCATTTCGCTTTAATCGAGAAGAGAAGATTCACGTGGATTAGACACCCTAAACCGAGCTTGCTTTTCAGACACACCGTATGAATTCAGCACCCTGGACGTCCTGCAATGACCAAACACAGGTTGTACTCGGAGAAACTACGGAACATGTGGGTAGGACTGGAAGGGAAGTTGGAGAAGTTTATAGAGCGATGTGCTCCAACTAGGAAGCGGAAAAAGCACAAGTTTGATTTTTTTTTTGAGATAAAAAAATATTTATTTTCCTAATATAATTTTGTTTAGTTTTTTATTTCAAACAATCCTTCGGTCCTTTCAAACGCCTATTAGAGCGCAAATGTAACGAGATAAATAACGTGGGAAATATTGATGGTATTATAACGGTGACACGCTGATCGTTATTTGTATTTTAATTATCAATCATCGATACAATAAGATAGAAATCCCAAATAACTGTACCGAAAATAACCGGTTAAAATGACCTTTTAACCATCAGTAGTGGGAAAAAAAATGATCACTGATATTGAAAATTTTCCGCGTGACCCGAATAAAACTGGCTCCTGTCAAATGGCAACAAAGTTTTTACTGTTGAAATCTTTTTGCACGCGTCGTACACGCGTTATTAAAAAGAATGCCCTTTGATAAACGTAGGAAATAAAAACTTTATTCGAATCTTACCTAGTTTAGTTTACTTACAAACTGCCGGTTTAAGTGGTTCTGTAATAGGCCCCACGCACGCACGGCGTGAACCGAACACTTGGATCTGCACGCACGTCTGAAAACTACATGAAACTGTCAACTATTGAGAGAATGCCTTCACGTGCCGATATTCCTGAAATGTTAACTCGAACTTCGAGGCTCGTTATAAACTTTCGTGTTTCGTTAAAATATCGCTATTATAAAAATGTACGGATTCCAATCGCGAGTTCGATTTCAATGATATTATTTATAATTTTCTGGCATATGATTATTGCTGCTGTCTCTCGATTTTCCTAAACACTTTCTATCAATCATTCCTCTTACAATAGTTAACTATTATCCCGACACTCAAAAATGGATGGGACTTCGATATTACGTTACGATCTCAACATTACCACATTTTGTGCCAATATTTCTATAGTGGCGACAATATTGGCTTTAATTTAATATTTTATCATTTTGGATGAAGAAATTTGTAGGCGTGCGTGAAACAATCCGAATAGAACTGATGCTCACGCTGCGCTGTGAACCTATCATTTTAATGAAACAATGGCATTTGGGGATAGTCATAATAAATTGTCTTACGACTTAAGGAGTTAAGGTTATTATTACGGTCGTTTGACAACTTTGAGTATTGAATAAAAACGGATATTTTATTCGAACCGTATATTTTACAAAGAAGCAAACCTCGATAACGTCGAGGTTTGCTTCTTTGTAATCAGGTCATCAGGAGAGCGTTCTATCACGGTGGAGGTGTAGGCCGAACTGTCTTACGACTGTTCACAATTATATAAATTTCTTAAATTATTATTATGGTTATTGAAATAAGCACTTTTTCCAAAAGTTAAAAAAAAGTACATTTTATAATCTTAGTGGCATTTTAATGATATCTAATAATGTCGCAAATCGCTATTACAATAATTTCGTTGTCTGTCTGTCTGTCCGTCCATCCGTCTGTCTGTCTGTCCCCGTAACTTCATGTGACGTGCGTAACTTTTTAGTAGTAATTTTTTTTTTCGAAAATTATTTTTTCGAAAAAAAAACTTTTTTCCGTAATTAATTTTTTTGAAAAGCTTCGAATATTTTTTTACGAAAAAAATTTTTTGAAATTTTTAAAAATTTATTTCTTAGGAACCGACTTGTAAAAGGGCCGTCATTTTTTACAGCTAGTATCTCTAATAATCTAGGTACATTAAATAAATGAATACTTCAAATAAAATGTCTAGAAATAGTGAATGCCCAAGAAATACCTACTGGTCTGAATTAAAAAAATGAAAATAATAATTCTCATGTTTACTCTTGTATAAATGTTAAATAATTCGGTAGAATATCATAAATGTGGGGTGTAATAGCAAAGGCAACAGTATCCAAAAAAATAAAAAAAAGTTTTGAATGCAGTCACTGAGGATTTCTAATTTAAAATGTACTGAATTCTAGATTTCGTGCATCTATCCCTCCCAAATTTATTTTTCCTATAAATTTATCGGCAATGTTTCTTATAAAATCTCTAATTTGTTACATTATAAATTGGTAATCCTCGATGACTGCATTAAATTTTATTTGGATATTGCGGCCCTTGCTTTTATACCCCACATATACATTAATAAGAATATTGCTTAGTATCCTCCTTTAAAACAATATAGAGATATCTATTTATACTGTGTCATGGGAAGGACTGTAGATATCTTTAGCATAGTCCATTCGAAATTTTTTTTACTTTGAGAGAGATACGTGAAAATATACAAATCTTCTTATTCAAGTACGTACGACGAACATCGAATACCGACGTATGCCTACGTCTCGTTTATTTTTTAATTCTATTTTCGTCTATTAAGTGTTGGGATAAAGATCTGACTTCCCAAATAAATGAGTTACTGGCAAATCCTCGTAAATAAATGACGTCAGGTTTTATAGTCCCAGAATACCGTACCACCTAATTACTAAATATTATTTAGGTACCTACTCTCAATACATACTTATTGGTTGTATCCATAGACGTACTATAAATTTAATATAGACTAGTTACAAACCAAAATATCTGCTACACAGAACGACAACACGAGTTACTGTGAACATAGACGCACATTGCGAGAGTTGGTCTAGGAGTATCCAAAATGTATAAATGTCCGCGCGATATATATATATATGAAATATTAATACAATACACAATCCTGTTTATATTTGTATCTCTTTTACACGTATGCTGCGCTATAAGAAAGAAAGAGAAAATACCGTAGAATAAATACCGCAATTCGCTACTAATTTCATATGCATTCGTTGTTAAAATTATTTTTTATTATCCTTTCTCATACGTGGTTATGAAAATAATTTCTATCTCTTTCTGACTGATACATTTAGTATGCAATAGAAGACAGCCGAAACTAGATGTCTCAGATTTATTTTTTAGTGACTAGTCTATATTTGTATATAGTACCTACGGTTATGCTTGTATCCCTTCAACACCTACCTACCTATACAATAACGTCACATTACTAATTATAAAAATAATTTATATCAACGCAGAGGAGAAATATGAGACGATAATAGATATACAGGTATAGAAAAAATTGATCAAGATTACTGTTAAAATATGAATAGGTATTTCTTTCGTTACTTAATATATCCACAAATGAGATATATTATGAAATTTTTCACTCGATGTACACATTTTGCTTACATGAGAGTATTACCCGTGTGCATACCGTGTATCGGAAGTTTGATGATTTTATAAAATATTTATAAAGAAATAAAATTAAGAAAATTCACATTCAACTGTATTCATTTGACCATGTCATATTACGGTTTGAGGAAATGTTTTGTATAGGTCTTTTCTTATAAGCTTTCAATTGAGTTAGTGTGGATATAGTGCGCATTGTTTCGTTGTGTTAAGTTTACGGATACGAGAGAGGCGTATCCGTAAACTTGAAAATCTCCAAGCTATTTGATTACATTATCGATTCCCTACCCTAAAACGTATATAGGCATTGTAAATAAGTGTTTTTTACATGAAAAAATTTATGCCGGGTGTGGGAAAGTCAGGGAAGGGAAGAAAAGAAGAAGAAATGGGGAAGGAAGGAATGGGAAAGGGTTTCGTCTTAATGAGAGACAGTTTCCGTCGAAGTAATTTCAGACTGCAATAACTCAGCAAAAAATAGACATGGCGCCGCAGCCTTGTTTTTTTATAAAGAGGAAGGATGAAAGTATCAGTGCTTTTTCAGCATTTGTGGCGATCGCGAACTGTATGCGCAAAGTGAACCCACGACTATCAAGGATTCGACACGTGTCCATAAACGGGATCATATCTCAAAAACTAATTATCCCATTCGAGCGAGTGTTGAAGAGGAGTAAGTATATGTATTATAAATTTTTTTTTGTCTTCAATTATAGGGGAAAACAGAGTAATGAGAGCCGTCGGGTAATAAGAGCGATGATGATTGAACGAAAAGTAGGCACATTCTTGCGATCGTAAACACTCGGCCACTTCTGTCAACTATCGAGAAACTTCACCTGACGAACACGAGTCGGTAGTGCCATGCGTTAAGTCACTAGGGATGGTTGTGTGTTTTTCGATCCACGCTTATAAAAAACTGCTGATTGCGAGTGCCAAGGTGAGCATGAAATTATATTCTTATTTTATTATGTTTATGCTTATTACATCCCTAAATTCATTTACTAACAAGTCCAATTGGTTAAATTGAGATTGAAAGTAGAATTACATATTTATATTATTACTTTTCAAAATGGTGGTCAACGGGTAATGGTAGCCTAGCATGGCTAAATGCAATTTGCGACGATGAGTCAGAATATTCGGAAGAGGAAGCTTTATGTGCAATTTGTTTATCCACGGGAAAAAGTGGGGAGATGTGGTACCAATGCAGAAGTTGCGGAAACTATGCCTATATAAAGAATGTTCTGGCAGTGATCGTCCAGATACTTATCTTTGTGCTTTTTGTTTGGATCCGTAAAAATTTGGGTCCTTGGTTTTTCGTTGTTTTACAAATAGTTCTACATATTAATTACTAAGATTTCATTTAAATTATTTTTAGTTAAATTTTCAAGAAAGAGTAAATATTATGGCTCCAATTTCCCATATAAGCGTTAAATGGGCTCTCATTACCCGCATGTGTTGGGTAATGGGAGCGACTGACTTTTTTTGTAAAATCGTTATTGTACCTTCATACATGACTGTGATTGATTATAAATGTGATTAAAAATTAGTTGGATAATCAATGTACTAGTTCTTAATTAAAAATTATAATAAAGTTAACAAATGCGGTTTTTATCACAAATTTCCCGTAGTTGGCTCCCATTACCCTGTTCTGCCCTAAGGGTACGCGTGCACTACGAGTTTGTCGCCGCGCGGCAAAAAAACGCTCCGGCATAATGCATGATGGCGCACCGCAGTGTTGTAGCAAAGGGTTTTGAATCGTATTGCGCGCACTTAGCGGCAAAATAACGCAACGGCAAAAAATCTGTAACATGCTACAACTCGCTTGCGGCACGGCGGGCGGCCAGCGGCAAAATACCGCATCTTTTATGTGAAAGAACAATGGCTACAACCAATAATTCTGATGATCTGGATGAAGATTTTAATATTGAAATGCTAATTACGGAAGTTGAGAGAAGACCACCATTGTATGATATTCCTTCAAAAGAATAAAGTGATAGAAACATTAAACATTTCTGAATGGAGTATTTTTATATGTGATAGAAGGTCCAACTAGTTTTAAAAGTTCATAAAAACATTCTTTATTCATTCGATAATATTGGAAGAATTTTTCGGGGCAATCGTTAAGTTCACCAAATATTTTAAAGAACTGCCCGTTGTTCAAATGACCACGAATTAGAGGATGTACCCAGAACCGCTTCTTTTTTTGCAAGTTCTAAGTATGAGAATGGAAATACAAGTTATTTCTACTAAATCCATTTTCAAACTGATCAGCGGCATTATGCCGTAGTGCGCGCGCCTGCTGTTTTCGCCGCGCGTCAAAATGTCGCAGGTTTTTATGCCGCGCGGTGAAAAACTCGTATAATGGTACTCGTGTACCCTATATCTCAAAATTAAAAAAAATACGAGGCTGTGAATTTGAAAAGGTTATAAAATTCCCCCATATTCTTAAGGCCGCGATATATGTGGGCAAAGCATAACCAGAATTATAAAACCAACAGCAGTGCTGTAATCGCAACCAAATGCAGTACTACCGCGAATATAGGCGCAGCACGGGTATAAAAATTGGAGAGACTGGATCACAAGGACGAAGAGCGAAATCCACATGGACAGAACAAGTCTGCGAAATGACCGGTGCCTTGCTACACGTCGCACTAAATCCAAGATTCCGATGAGTGGATGCAAATATGTATGTCTATATGTCGTCTAAGTCGTCTAATTCTCGCGGCCAGCGTCTATTTCTCTTTTCAATCATCGATCATGTTCCCATAATAATCCTACATATGTAATAATTACTCTTCGTGGCCCTACTCGCATGTGCCACATACGAAACACCAGGGGCGCGCATTAGGAACATCGCAGCATGACTTTTACGTAACCAATTATTTGGAAAAAAAATCGGAACACAACACATATTTCGTAATATTTCTATCACAATTATTATCATAGTATTCATATTTTTGTATAACATAATAATCTGTCGCATAAATGTTTAATTTCTATTTTTTTTCCAAATACGTTTACAAAAAACTCATGCTTCAATATTCCCACTGTACGCGCCTACGAAACACATTATACAAAAGTATTTCAATCAAAAATTTTAAACAAAAGCAGACTTTGAATTAACTACAATTTTTTTGTATGTTGAATGTATGTATGTAGGAACTTATATCATCTTTGATTAACAAAATTCAAAAATGAAAGAAATATTTGTAATTTATAGTGAAATTAATAAAAAAATCTACATGTGAGTAGGTATGTCAATTTAAATATTTTAATTATTTTGATGTCGTACCTACTGCGATTTTTTAAAATAATTTAACATAATAAAAAATAAACCAGATGGAATATTTTACCGAAAATGATGTAATTATTTTTCGGGTCTAATTCGTCTACCTGTATTTGTTCAAAATAAAATAATTATATAACGCGATACTCACTCGTCCATCGCCCTCTGTTTCTCGACCAGCCTGAAGTATATTTTGAGCCTGAACTCCATATCGCTGGGCAGCACCATGGACTCCAACTCCTGCCGCTGGTCATCCTCCCGGACTTGTTCCTCCTGCCGGAAGATCTCCTCGAGGATCCTCGGGTAGACGGCGAATATATTCCCGTCAGCCAGGCCGCTGAGATGAACCCACAGCTGGTTCGTGTCATCCGATGACTTCTCCTCGGTTGCCATCACTCTTATACGTCCTTATTCGTCTTATTGGTCCAATTCAATCCTATTCAATAAAAGATAAAACGCGATTCTCGAAAGCAGTCTATTTCATGTACTTCACGTATTAACTTTACGCTTAGCGCATTATTTTGATACATGTATATATTGATACTTGTGATATATTGATAAAAAAATGTTTATTACGATTACAAAACAAAGAACTCTTTTTAATAGCGTCCAAGTTTTATCAGTGGTAAAAAAGGTGACTCAAATTATATGAGATTTAGAATAAGTACAAACACGTTAGAAAAAGTCTCACAGAAAATTCCGATGCTTTATCTGGTTCTCACCCGACAATTCTCGAAACAATGTAAATGTGCGTAGTTTTCGCTTAATTAAATATTTGTAAATACTAAGTCAATATTCAAGCTGTTAAAAAATGTAAAAGTGCAAAGAAAGCGAGGTTAAATTTCAAAAAATTACTTTTAAATCATTGTGAAAACTGCCGTTCCTGTGCCTTCCGCCACAAAAAAAGCACAAACTTTTGAACCATCACGAAAGAAATTAGTACTTTTGTAGAGCTAAATTCTACCAACGAAATTGTTGGAGCATTATAAAGAAACGTTATATTCAGTTCGCGACTGTTCCGACGAATATGTTCTTCCACCTTCCTTCTGCAAAGTTTTCATGTTACTGATCACATCGAAGTTTGGTGCCTACCTTTACATTTCCCTCGCACAACAGGTGTCTCTGTCCGCAAGTTCCCGAAATACATTTTGCGCGCGCATGTTTGAGAAATTTCATTTTTTTTTACATAGGTAGGTACAACGGAATCTGTGCAATCTTTAAAAGTCAATTTAAAAATCAGTCCTAGAACCAACGCGAAAAATGTACATAGAACATAATTATTAGATACCTACTTACTGGAAAAAGATAAATCACTACTTTCGACTCACTGGTGTGAACACATTCTGTGATATCAGTAATTGAAAACTGTGATCACTAAATACGCTTTATCACAATATACTTTATCACAATTCCCCACGGCTTCATGGCATAAATAAGTTTAAAAAATATATTCGGTGTTTATAGCGTTAACTTTCTGGTTTGACAAAATTATTAATTTGAATTAACCAACTTTGTATTAACCACTTCACCAGTAACTTTACGTCTACCGGTTTCGATACCACCGTATCTTCATCAGGACGCAAACTAGCTATCCATTGTCTATTCTAGCAAACAAATCAATTTTTGAACGGGGGTGTGGCTACGGCTATGGTGGGGGTAATTGAGAAGTGGACGCCGAAATGGGGAATATATCAAGTAACGGGCTATTTATTTGTCAAAGTTAGTTTGCACCCGTCCTGTTGAAGATACAGTGGTATCGAAACCGGTAGACGTAGAGTTACAAAGTTTAGTTGTAAGTAAAAGAGTAGTTGGTACAAAGTTTTTTAATTAAATTAAAAAATATAAATACACAGTGCAAAAGGGTATTTTCACAATACGTTATAGGTAGTTCCCTAACTAAGTTACGAGTCGAAAATGTTTCGAACACTCTGCGAATATCATCAATAGTTTCGGACATAAGCGACTTCAAAATTTGCATTTTTTTCAATATTTCTGTCTTGTTAGGCTATATTTAACCTAATTTATATCGAATATTATAAACTCATTCGATTTAATACAAGTCAAATAAAGTGATTAAAAACCTTATAAATATATTTTGGTTCAAATTTCGACGAGTAGGTATTTTTAACGTCAACCAATTTCGATACCAGTGTATCTTTGTCCTGACAAACCCACAATAACTGTTCCATAAATTACACATGTAAAGAATTCAAATACAGGGTGGGGACTTGGCCTCGTTCGTGGCAGGGGTGTGAGGTGGAGTTAGACATGAAATGATGAATGTCATCAAACATAATAATTTCGGTATTTCTCCGTCTGTCCCCGTAATTTCATTCGAATTCACGGCTAAAAACACGAAATTAAACGGCCAGAGATGGGGCTTGAACCCCGGGCCACCAATCCCGAGCCGGCCGTTCAACGCATGTTGCTACGGCCGCCTCTCCGTGGAGCGCCAAAAAGATGCTATAAATATATACCAGGGCAAAGACGCGAACCAATGTTCCGTCATTTTTTACCTATGGGTTGCAACTAGTACTAAATAATGGGTTATTCGATCAATCAATTGGTGTCTAACTGCATTTATTATAGATTTGGTATACAGGGACTTTTTGATTTCTAACAATTTCTAAATTTTATAACCTGAAGTCGAATGTGACTAATACACTTAGCCAATGGGGATGCTTCTCGCGCTGCTGTATTTACTCGCCAAAACATTTGTGTGGCAGCGTCGAAGGAGGTGAATGTTTACATTGCCGCTTTAGGGCTTGTTCAGACACGCGCGAATCGTGCGATTGCTAATCGCGCGTTTCAAAACACGCGATTTGTGTCATGTGTTCACACAGCCGCGGTTAATAAGCAATTTGTGCGCACGAAAATAAACGTCAGTTTGACAGCTCCGGTGCCGTTCTCCATCTTTGAATATCAGAGATATATTCGCTCATTACTTTGTGAATTGTGAACGACAGCCGTGTTCCATGTCAAGACACAAAAATATATTTCTGTCAGTTCATTTTTGATGAATAAATACCTACTTACCTAAAATACTCTTTTTTTCCAACGTGCCTTCACTATTTCCAAATATCTCCACCAATTCCTGCCAAGCTTGGTTGGTTGGCAAGTTTATTTGAGTACAAAGACAGACAAATTGTCCCTCAACATCACGCGCGGCATAAAGTCTACGTGACGTTGCAACGTCGCGCACTGTTCCGCGACGTCGCGCAAAACATAGCGCAAAACATTTCTACGTGCCGCGGCAACGTTGCCATGCGCACGGTACCCAAGCGAGCTCACGGCGACATCGCGCTGCGCGTCAGTACCATGTGGTATGTTTACAAGTGAATGCGCATGCGCTGTATCCGTCAACATAACATTAATCTGGGAAAACGAAATTGTTCTCCAACTCACCGCGCTCTACCAAAGCCGTACAATTTTATGGGACACTTCAAACCGTCAATATAAAAATAAAATGATGTGAGGGCCAACAGCGTTCCTTAATATTGTCTTGCTTGGCTATGGAAGGCCCGATTATTTGTAATAAATTGTCAAAATCAGTTGTTGTCATTAGAGTGAAATTGACAAAAGATCCGTCAGACATTCGAAGATCGCATAGAATATCCATCCTTCTTTCTCTTTGCAGTAAATAATTTCGCATTCACCACCTTTTTCTCCTCTTACGTTTCGATAAACTTGTTAAAATAAATAGATACGCAGCTGTCATCATAACCTCATCGGGCGACATTTCCGCGACAAGTGATATGTGAGTCCCGGTGTGTACACTGTAGAGTCCATTCACTTTAGGTAAGCCACTTACATTAGTGTGAGTAACAGTCCGTTTACAAAATCTTGTAACATTCTTTTTTGAGTAAATGACAGGCGCAAAAAATAAATATAAATATTATTTTTAAAATTTTCTCAGGTTTTCACGGCCGTTCAGAATCTTCTGTGTATAGTTTTCTGGGATATTCTGCCGTGTATATGTGACCTCTCTGGCCGGCGTCTCGCATCAGCCATCAGCACATCAGCCATGATGATGGACCCTGCAATAGGATGCGAAACGTCGGCTAGAGAGGTCACACTGCAGAATATCCCAGAAAACTATACACAGAAAATATTATTTTAGTTTCTTAACCTAAAGTAAGAATAGGTAGAAGTACCCAATATAAAAAAAAAACATGCCGTTTTCAAAATAAATATGATTTCAAAATTGTTATTAAATAAAACGAAAACATTGAGAATATGCTTTTTTAAATAAAATACCTACTAAATAAAATACTACCTAAATTGGATTTTTTTTAATATTTCACTTTATTGAAAATTGAAACTAATAAGTGAATCCATTACCTGCTATATCGCATAAGTCATTGGTATTAATCATTAATCAAAATATATAATTCTCTACGTAACACTGTCCGTCACCAACGCTACCAGAATGCTCCAATAATACTGTGATATAATATAGCAATGAGGTATAAAAAGCAAAAAAAGCATAATTCTCTTTTTAATAATGTCCATCACTAATGTTATCAAAACGCTACTATAGATAGCGCTGTTCTCTCAGCATTAAGTGGCGGCCGAAATATATAACGAAAGCACGTCATTTTTGATGGGTTATAGCTAGTTTTAAATAAATAATACATAAGCAGGTATAATTCTAAATAAATGGTTTCAAAATCTAATAATTTATTTAAATCAATAAGAAACTATTGTCGTCTGTTTCGGACTCCGAATCCTCATCTAAATTTATATTAAATTAATTTAAGTCTGTGGTCACAGTATCGTGATCTTGCAGTCACCGAATTTTTAAATAAAAAATATTAAACAAAGAAACGACCGCTACGCGTGACTGCCAGGGTGATACTGAATTTGTGATTTTAAAGGCAATGGAATAGCTTTAAAAAAGGAATACCACTACACAATTTACGTATTACAGAGGGTATTACTCACACTAATGCAAGTGGCTTACCTAAAGTGAATGGACACGTCAAATGACCGCGTCATTGTCCCCGAAACATGAGCGTAGATGTTGATGCGACATGCCGCGAGGAATGTTTCGCGATTTGTCCCCTAGTGAATACATGGCTTAATCTTCACGCTGAAAATCCCACATTGCAGATCTTTTTTTCACTTCATCAACAAAAAGTTCACTGTCAAAGCGATCCATAGCGAACTCACGCGTGCTCCTGTTGTAGTGATGGGTCTGCTCTGTACTCACTACTGTTATTGAAATCTAAACAAACCCCCCTCCCCCATGGTTTGAAACTCCATTCTTGTATATATAATAGCACAGTTAAAAGTATATTTAGGTATAAAAAAAAAACATTTTGCATAATAGTTTGATATAATAATAAGGAACACAAAGTCATTCGTTATATTTGGCTGAGTTTAAGCATTTTTGTCACTTCTATTTTGAAATAGTTAGTTGTCAATTGTTTGATCTGTTTTGGTAGGTCGTTGTATAATTTTTATCCGTTACAAATTAGTCGTGATTGTCCTGTTTTTGTTTTGGTTTGAGTTATGTAATTTTATTTCATTTACCTTCTCGATGTTTTCCAATAAAACGATTATTGGAATCGTTCTCACACGGTCACCCAGTGCGGGACTCTACGTGATCTGATAATAGACTGCTCACCAGTGCGCTGGTCGGCCTTCCTGGAGTACTCCGAGCACTCCTGCTTGATGTCAGGATGCGATATGTCTATGTCAGTGCAGAGAGCCCCTTCATCGCCGCTCTCTGGAGGCCCCTCACCTCCCCGCGCAAAACACCAGCCGGCATTGCTGCAACCTGCTTCTGGAATCATTGATGGAAAGGAATCCGAAACGACAGCGTTGGAGAGTTGCCCGTTTCCTGTCCTCGGCGCCATGTCACCCACTGGAACATTAAGGGATTATCAGATATTTTGGTCGGAATCGGCGATTTTGCATCAGAATTATAAAAAATATTTTTCCGTTAAAATTATATATTTTTTTGTTTATTTAAGAAAAACTGTTGTTTTGAATACAAATAATTGTATGTAAACATAAATGACAGCAAACAAGAACAATTAGCGTTATGTGTTTCTAACAAAATTGACCAAACGCGATGAAATTTAAACTTCATTTTCACAGAGTGCATCCAGCACGGTCCAATGCTGGCAATGCAATAAAAAAAATCTAAATTTTTTGCGGTCCTAGTAAGAAATTTGCTGGTCCAAGTCAGAAAATAAGCGTTATGTGTTTCTCATATATTTGAAGATTGTGACCAAACGCGATAAAATTTAAACTTCATTGTCACAGAGTGCATCCAACACGGTCCAATGCTGGCAATGCGATAAAAAAAAATTAACATTTTTTGCGGTCCTAGTATTAAATTTGCTGGTCAAGGTCAGAAAATTAGCGTTAAGTGTTTCTCACAAAATTGACAAAACACGATGAAATTTAAACTTCATTTTCACAGTGTGCATTAAGCACGGTCCAATGCTGGCAATGCAATAAAAAAAATTAACATTTTTTGCGGTCCTAGTAAGAAATTTGCTGGTCCAAGTCAGAAAATTAGCGTTATGTGTTTCACACGAAATTGACCAAACGCGATGAAATTTAAACTTCATTTTCACAGTGTGCATCCAGCATGGTCCAATGCTGGCAATGCAATAAAAAAAAAATACATTTTTTGCGGTCCTAGTATGAAATTTGCTGGTCCAAGTCAGAAAATTAGCGTTATGTGTTTCTCACAAAATTGACCAAACGCGATGAAATTTAAACTTCATTTTCACAGTTTGCATCCAGCACGGTCCAATGCTGGCAATGCAATAAAAAAAATCAAAATTTTTTGCGGTCCTAGTAAGAAATTTGCTGGTCCATCAGAAAATAAGCGTAAAGTGTTTCTCACAAAATTGACAAAACACGATGAAATTTAAACTTCATTTTCACAGTGTGCATTAAGCACGGTCCAATGCTGGCAATGCAATAAAAAAAATTAACATTTTTTGCGGTCCTAGTAAGAAATTTGCTGGTCCAAGTCAGA
>JADDOH010007867.1:0-48893 GCA_016648135.1 Agrypnia vestita | reverse complement strand
ACATAAAATTACACAAAATACACGAAAAACACCAACACCACACTAGAATGGCTCAAAACTTACACATAACACACGCCAAAACAAAAACAGGACAATCCTGACTAATTTGCAACGGACTAAAACTATACAATGACCTGCCACAACAAACCAAACAACTGACCACTGACAAATTCAAAACAGATGTGACAAAAATATTAAAACTCGGCGAACTATAAAAAAATGACTTTGTATCTAAATTATTTTATTATATTTTCTTATGTTGAATCATGTAAAAATGTTACCCATAAACCTCTTAGGTTTCCATTACTTTTTAAATAAAATAAAAAAATTCCATTTAATAATTCCACATTAAATTGTTCAATTAAAAATTGAGTCCCCAATCGGTTTTAAAGAATAAAATAAAATATAAATGAAATTGCCTGTAAAATGGTAGAATAGGGTAAATCATTATGGGGCTTTACATTACACGGAGATACTCCAGTATTGCACTATTACTGATGCACTCCCGAAAATCACCACAAACTGTTAGTGTACCTACTTGTTGACAGTGCAGATATCATAGTCAGGAATGGGATATTTTATGAGGTACACATCACTGCAATATCAAAAGGATTAAATATTGTAGAAGAAAATTTTAGATAATTTTTAATATTGACGAGAGTGTGTAAGAATACATCAGGAAGAGAAAGAAGAGCACTGAATCTATCAAGAATAAAAAATGTGTTTCAGTACGAGCGTCCATTTGCTCCCAAGAGCCTTCGCAACTGGGAGGTGCCTCGCTGGTTCCCATCAAGGCCACGCACGCCGCCTGCCGGCCCCAAATATTTCCTCGCCGACAGTGACGGTCGGCTGCTGCCCCGGGCACCTCGCAACGGCGCGCCCGCCTGGAAACACCATCCTACTGCGTGGGACTATCCCGATAGGATCACAAGGGAGCAGGGTGAGAAATTAACGTTATCCCCAAGTTTTCACAACTAATCCGTGTGCAGTTCATACATTAAAATAGGCTGTGCGTAACTAGACATTCTGTGAAAGAAATTAAAACTAAAAGTTTAGCTGGTATTTTTAATTTATGGTTATTAATGTAGTAATTTATAAATATCAATTACACTTGATGATGAAAGTGACTGCTCCTTTCGAAACCACAGTAATGACAAAATAACTCAGGGTGAGTGTAGTTTATCTCCAACCCGCAGTTCGGATAGCCAATAGCTTGCTGAATCGAGTCTCTTCCTCTGGTCTTCGACCTTTCTTGTCACTACCAGTTTCTCCAAGTATCTTCGAAAAATTGGAGGTGCTTCTTAAGCAGATTGTAGACAGTCTATCACAAATCTTTACTTGCAACAAAATTGAGACTTTTGTGTAGATTGTGTAGTCCAAAGGATTCTAAGAATAGGTGTCCAGCATTTTTTAAAGGCATAGGTTTTTTAAACACTAGTGTATTTAAATTTACAAATGCAATTATTTTTAAAGACTTTCACAAATAGTCAGTCATATGTTCTAGCTACGGAATTGAGTAAAGAGCCTCCGCCCGGCCGATACCTCCAGTGGTTGCCCAAGTCGGCCAAATCTCAAATTGTGCAGAATCCTGGATTGCTCGATGTAACAAAACCTCCAACTCCAAAGGTAATTAATTCCTGTGTACAGTGGAACCTCGACTTACGAGTATTTCTAGATATGAGTGAATTAAAAAAAAAATTGACTTGACATATTGTGACCAAACTCAACCATTAATATTAATAAGTGTCTTGCTTTTTATGCACAGACTGTCAAACACGAGAATTCTTGTCACACACTTGTTTGAAAGACCATCACACTAGTTGATGTGTGCTAATGCAAGTTAAGCCCTTGTTCGTTTATCATTACGAGAATCCACGAGCCTTCAAGGAATTCAAGGTACAAAAGAGCTAGTTAAATGTTATACGGTGGTCCAACAGCAAGGCTTGAGTCACTTGTATATTACGAGTGGATCAACAATATGTCCGTGAAATGGAGGACAACTTTTCTCTGGCTTTGCTTAAATTCCTGGTTGCAGTTTCATGAAAAACAGATATTATATTGGGCCATCATTGATGAATATCAGTAATTCCAATGTGAATAATTAATAAATTCGATTATGTCTTTTGTAATAATTATTTTGATTGGTATGAATATTTGTGGATCTTGGAAAGAATTTGTAGCGGTACCCAGCTGATAGCGAGGACTCTTTTTTATTAGATTAATATAAACAATGACTGCGGTGGAGCCGTTGCCTGCAATGGAAACAAATGGGATTAATGTGAGTCATATTAGATGACGCCGTGCACTAGTTTCGATCCATTCCAGATACCGTCCTGTTGTTTAGAAAACCCTTTTTTTTGCCCGTGTCTCGCATCAGCGGTACATTTCTCTTTGTCTGATCTTTGTTCATCTTTTACCTATTTCTTACTTGTATATTTTAACTTACTTCTGGGCCCTATCTCCTGAAAAATTAAAAATTAACATCCAGTCATTCTTTCATTCAATGACCACTAACCTTCCTTAAAAATTAAAAAAAAAAAAAAACTTAAATCTTTATTTACTATGGGGAAATTTGCTTCGACATATGAGTGACCTAAGGTATGAGCATGTTTATGGAACGAATTATGCTTGTAAGTCGAAGTTCCACTGTAGTTAGGTAATTAATGAAATACGTTATTTTTTATTATTTAATTTATTTTTTTGTTGCAGATTTCTTGAAAAAATATTTTTATTTCTGAATAAATATATTATTATCTAAAAAATATCATGAATGCGTTTTATCTTTTGTTGAAATAAATTATTGAAATATTATTATTTTTGTTTTATTTTATTACAGTAGGAATGATTGAATCGGTTTCAAAACTTACCCGAATCATTTGGAATTAGTCATCAAAAACTATTCTGAATTAAAGAGTTAAGGTTGTTATTACGGTCGTTAGACATATTTAACTGTAAATGGTTACGGATATTTTATACGAAACATATGTTTTTCCGAGAAACGATTCTCGATGTTTCGTTGAATTCCTATCGACCTCTATCGTAGAAGAAGTGAACACTCCACAACAAAGTGTATATAATTTACGCCCCCGGAAGCATTAATCAGTCCGCCCTATATATGGACACAGGTCGCCCTCCTGATGACGTTGAATACGAATTCAACGAAACGTCGAGAATCCTTTCTGGGAAAAAAATATGGTTCGTATAAAATATGTGTAACCATTTACAGTCAAATACTATTCTGAATATAGAGATACCTGAGTATTATAGAATTCAGTCAAATATTTAATGTTAAAAAAAATTGAAGAGAACTTTGATCTCGGCTGTTTCTGTACGACAACATATAAAACGACATTAAGATCTCAAATTCAGCTAAAATTGATTAGGGCATGTTTTAAAATTGTATGATTCATTTTAATAATCAATATGTATTTATTTAAGTAATTAATATGTACATATTTATTTTTATTCTGTTAATAAAAATGTAGGTGCCAAATAATATTAACATGCTATATTTTTCAGTGGGAAATGTGTTTATTTTGGTAATTTGGTGGCAGGTGCTTCTGTACGCAATATGACAGATACATTCAAGTATTATAATTATTATTCGTTAAATTTTTTAAAATAACTAATAATCAAACATTGATATGTGTACAATAAATATTTTTAAAATAACTAATAATCATACATTGATATGTGTACATTATTTTTCTTTAAAGCAGACAAACCGAGAAAACGAAACCGAGTATCAACCAGGTTGTTTAACAGACCCAAAAAAGAGGATTGACATCCCACCTCTTTTTGCAGAAGAAAAATCTCTAGAGGAATTGACAGATGAAATAGAAATAAAAGAAGAATCCTTGGAGGGAGAAAAAGAAACCGAGAATAATAACATGCATGAAAAAATTTATAAATATAAACAACTGGACAAAAAAAGAAATGAAAATAAACCTTTGCCAGCGGTGGAGCCGGTTACTGGATTTCACTACGCACGAAAGATGCACATGGACAATCTTTTACACCAACCTTTACCCGACGCTTTAGTAGCGAAAAGCACTCGGAAAAATCTGAAAGAACCGGGTCAAGACCTGGATATAAAGCCGTACTCTTCTGGATGGAAAGGGTCATTTCCCGAAACTCATCGACCTCTCACGAGTGGTGCAACGGAAAAGAATAATCAGAATCTTGAAAAACTTGTCTTAATCAGACCTGCAACCTCTGGAGGAGAAAATGATATTTGCATGAAAAATGCTACTCCAATGGACCTCGCAATACGCTGGGATTTTAGAACAAAAGATCCTAAGGATGAGCCAAAGAGGTCCAAGCACATAGATGGATCAAATGGTTCCAAGGCGCCGGCTGTTTTTGCTATGGTTCACTCTCCCAAGCAAGATGGAATTCCAGAGACTGGAAGATCTAACGCAATATTTTCCTACAATGTTCCACCGGAAGATTCAGAATGTGGCAGAGTGGTTCCCTGCTTTGATAAAGACATGTCGAAAAATAAAAGAAAGGGATCTTGCGATGTCTCTAAATGTGAACAACACTCGCGGTATGAGAAGCAGAGGTCCCCCAGTGTTGACCATAATTTTAAAACTAAAGAAAGTAAAAGTGAATCAGTTGAAAAGAAAGAACCGAGAGCTCATAGTGAAAAACGTATCAAGAGTGGGTCATGCGACGGAATCAATGGATGTGGTACATCAGATGGACAATCGTCAAGGAGCTCTAGACAATCAAGAAAATGTGGAAGTATTGAAAATCATAGGCCTATAAAAAAAGCGTGGACTGAACAATGTAATACAACAGATTTGAAAGAAAATACCCATAATAATCTAGTAATCTATAAAAATAATGAAAAGAATTACAGAAATCAGAGAATTTTAGACGACCTTAACAATAATGGTAGTTCAATAGAATCTTTTAAAAAAAATCAAGTGTGCCAAAGTTCATCAAAAACCTCAAAAATCAGTTCAAATACTTCTAAAGGAGAGAGTACACTGTGCCGAAGTCAAGAATATCCTAAATGTGCCATCAAAAGTACCAAAAATATACGAGGTTGTATGGCATGTAACGAAAAAATTACAAATCACGATAAAAACCACAATGCAAACGATTATAAGAAACCAGAATACAAGATGGCATTTAAAGCGGGAAATCCCAACTCCATAGGCAGTTCCGATTGCAAGAGTGGTGAGAATTCCAGCAGTAACACAAAGAATTCTTTTAAGATTCCCAAGATGAGAGATCCATACAGTAATAAATCTTACTCTGTTCCCACGTTGGCTCCTCCCTTCAATCGGTGGAAAGACACAACTGGATATCCCGAACACTGGAGGCTTGCTAGCATATATCAACATGCCTACAAACATCCAGAAGCTAGGAGACATCCACTGCTTCCAGCAGTTTATAAGTGAATTGACAAATTCTCAATTTTAAAAATTGATTTGTGTTTGAGAAAAATTATTTATGCAAGAATAAGGATATTGATGATAAAGTGCATTGTGCATTGAAAAAATCATCACTACACATATCCAACTCTTCCTCAGTGATTGTGGGTTAAGATTTAACAGTTTCATATAGTAACAAATTGTCAATAAAAAACTATGTAAACTTTCTTTTTTTGTAGCACTGACAATAAATAAAATTTTGTTAATGTATGCATTTTTTATTGTAATTAATGAAAATAAGTTAAATGTGTAATCTCTGAAAGTTTATTTTAATTATGTATGAATGTATTCTATTTAAAACTTATATGTATTTAAAAATCAAAATATATGTTTCTTTTTGTTTGGGAGGTAAGCATACAATAAAATATTAAAAAATAACATTGGTTTTATTCTATAAAAGTAACACTTTTATGATAGAGACATTGGAACATTCTGTGAATGGAACGTACGGGCATAAACTTGTGGACTCTTGGACACACTTGTGAATTAGTAATTCATTGATAATCTGGTGATATAATGGAAAATAAAAAAAATCCATGTTTGCGGGATATCACCTTCATTAAATAATCAATCAGGGTTCTGACGATACACATTGAGAAAAATTGTGTCTTTGCAACATTATTCCTTTTTGGCCTGCATACGGTCATCTGGAATCCATTTCATATCTTACAAGGAAGTACTTCCCCACTGGTCAATTCAAGGCAACAGTCGTCCATATTCAATGAAGAATGTACTCTTTCTTATATTATCCCAAGCCTTGTTGCAATATTGGAGCCAGCTACGTTCTGTTAATTGGACGTTTGTGAGTGGGTTCCTGGTAACACCAAATACTTGCCATCTCAACCTTTGTGCCAGCTCTGCTATTGTCGGATGACCTCGATACACATCAGACGTTTCTGCAAAATCATTTTAATTATTCATTAGATTGTGGAAATTTTTAATATTTCTCCTCTGTTTAAAGCGGCACACTCACTGCAAATGTATATTTCAGCATTTTTTTCGAAAATGTGTATTTTTATTAATTTATATCAGAATGTATATTCTAAACTACAACTTTTAGGTTGCAAACTTAGATAGAACCTTTAATCTAATATAAAAGTAATAAACTGAACATTATTTACAATATACTTGAAAGTGTGAGCATTAAATTCAGTTTTTGGTGTTTTGTAAACTCGCAATATGTTTTCTTATGAGTGTAAAGCTAATATTACGGTGATAAAACTATACTAAAATAATTAATAAATGTTCAATATTAATAATATTATATATAAATTGTTAAATTTGCAAGAAATTTTTATGTATTTTGATGTTTTTAAAACATTTTTTATTCATATTATTATTTTATTCATGATTTTAAACAATATGTTTTTTGTACTCATGCGCTTTGAGACTTTAACCACTATTTAAATTTAATTACTACATATTAAAAAATAAAAATTCCAAAGTATGAAATATGTCATAAATATCGTATTTTTAAAATTAGAATGCCTTGTGTCACTGCAAACGGTGGACGTTTCATTACAGCCACTTATAATTTTTGATGAAAGAACAACCCCACTATTATATATGTATATATGTTTACTTACCAAGATCCTCGTCTACAGAAGGCAGCAGGAATAAATTCACAGGTTTTCCACACCTCCTCGCATTCAAATTATGAAACAATCCATCGATTGAACACGATTCGTCATTGGAATCTTGGTCACACATGTACATTCCACTCTCAATATGCATCTTTGATTTGTGAAATGCTTTCCTGTAGAGGTCTTGCATCATCGTCACTGATGCGGGTTTAAAGTCTTCAGCAGAACATTTATTTTGGAGAAAAAGCAAATGAGGATAGTACTCTCTATGGACCTGCGAATCTCCAGATTCGGAAACAGATGATGAAACAGTGGTAGAACTCTGATGACTGGAAGACTGATTGGGATTTGAGACCGCTGGAATAGCGGGTTTCACCATTTCAGCTGACTGTATGAATCTGCAATTTTTTTTTAATGCGATGAGTAATAATACTTATTTAAATTAAACTAGTGCAGAGTTTTCATTTTTTTTACTACTTGAGGCGTAGTGGAATACCTAGTTAGTATTTGACTTACAGTTAACAACACTTTTAATAAATGTTAGGAAATATAATAATTATAGGGAGTGTTAGGAACTACAAATAATCAACATAAGTTACTTTAAGTTACTTTAGTTTACTTAATTATACAGAATCCGTACTAACAGAATTAAGAAATATTTAATATAAATAAAGTTATAGATTTTTAAATTTGCAAGAAATTTTTACGTTTTTGATGATTTTCAAATGCTTTTTATTCATACAAAAAGATGATTTTAAACGGTATATTGTATTTATATCCGCACTTTAAGTCTTTATTCACTATGAAAAAGCTACATTTTTTTTAAAAATAGGCTAATTATTATTTTAAAATAAAAATTCTAAAGTATGAAAAACGACATTGCTATAAACTAGAAATGCGCGGGCTCGCCGCCGCTGGGCGCGCGGCGCGCCAAGGTGCGCGACCTCCAGCGCCCACCGCGCCGCGCACGGCCATAACAGACTATACAATTTAATTAATTCGAATTCTTGAGTATGAGGTATAATTTTTTTGAATATTTTTATATTAATGACAGTGAAATTTTCTTAGTATGCATGTAAAATTTAATTAAAATAATCGATATTTTAATGATTTTATGGATACTGCAATATAGGAAACAGAATGTTTAATTTTTGTCTTTTTTAAAATGATATATTTAACAACTCGTGGAAAAATATTAATGTCTGAATAGCACCACTTCTTCTTTGAACTGTATAAATCAATTTGTAAATAAAATATTTGGTCTTTATTTGAAAGTATACGAGATTAAGTGTACCAAAGATAACTCTATTGCATGAAAACTAAAATAGTGTTTCGGGGTTATAATTTTTTTGATGTTATAACAATATATTTTGTTCATATTTTTTTAAGGAAATGCTTCAAAAGTAAATGGATCTATCATAATAAAATTGATTAAAAGCCTGTTTAGCTATGGTTTTGCAAAATGATTGAATAAGTTTGCTTTAAATTTAGTAAAATCGAGAGCAAATACGAAAATCGTGTACTGGGGCCTCTTAAGAAGTGTAGAAACAATTCAATACTACTTTAGTTTTCAAGAGAAATTATATGTTCAATTATCTATTGCGGAAAGTACCTAACACAAAAAGACTAAATATATTTGAATACAAGAAGACTAAGAAAAACTGATAAATGATCTGATTCAAGAAAAAAAGTTATATTAATAAAATCTACTGGTAAAATCAAACCAACAAAACCTTGTTTAAACACATGAAATGAATAATAATAACCTCAGCATGTTGACGTCTGTAAACCAGTCTTGCACCAGAATGACTACGTGGCACACGGCCAACAGGAGGGCCGCAGCCTCAAGACCCGCCCCTCCACCGGCCCCCCTAGTTCCTCCGGGAGCAGCTACTCCCGCTCCAGCTCTTGACAATCCACAACCACCCGAGGCAGCAGTATCGAGGAGTATTACTCGAGAGTCAGTGACGTAGATGTCAATTCCTTCAATGAATGAATTAATACAAAATTAAATGGCTAAGTGGATGAAGAAAAATATTTGTTTCTGTAAATAAGTACATATTCAGGAATTTAAGTTTAATTCATAAATAAAGCATAAGCTTCAGAAGCTGATAAACTAAATCACTTGAGAAATGCTATAACTAACTGCACTGAACCTTGTTCATCTTGTTTTTAAAGTTTAATAATTGATTTGAAAGTTGGATCATCACAAATTGATTTATAAAGTGAAACAGTGTTCATAATAGGGGCGTGCAGTGAGAACATTGAAGTATGACATGACATGTAGGAAAGCATATATTTTGAAAAAAAAAATCGAATTAAAAGATATATCTCATATCACATTATTTAGATTTTTATATTACATAACAATTTATTTGGAATTTTATTCCAAAATATATGTCTGCATAAAAATGATGCTTCAATGCACTCACTGCACGCGCCTGGTTCATAAATCATTTTATTAAATACCTGAAGTGCACGGATCTCCTCTTTCAATTTGGTCTATATTTTGGCATTTGAATGCAAAAGAGTTTTTTGATTCCTTTTTATTTGGTGAATCCATATTTAGTGATTTGAGATCGTCTTCTAGTGATTTAAAAGATGATGCGTCTCCTTGACTATATTGATAGGCCTCTGAATCACCAAAATTAGAATTTTGCATGTCTTCTTCATGCGATTTAAGAATTTTTTCACTTATGTCGGATATGTCATGACTGTGAGCTAGTATGTTTAAGATAGTGGATTTTCCAACACCCTGAGAACCTGCAATTTAAAAAAAATTTTAAGCATTGAATAGAAGAAATAATTTGATATTCATAAACAATACATAGGTACCCAGATTTTAAATTTTATGCAATACAAATAAGTACCCTGCATAATGGAATAAATAACATTCCAGACTCATTGGGACATGGGTCATTGGGCAGTGCCTAAATGTAAGTAAGCAACAAAAAAAATTCAAAATTACATATGTATTTATTTGATAGATAATTATGAAAAATTAAAATCTGAATACCTAATTCGTATTATGATGGAGTAAAAGTTGTATAATTTTGCACTCCAGGTTGACTATGATGTAAATCAGGTAAGATTATAATTTGAGATCGAAAGACAGTTGCGTACTGAACCACAATGTCAATCAATAATGGCAAGGATAACCACTAACAGATACATTCCATGTATTATATAGAATCATATTAGTGCATTAAAAAGTGCAAAGTTATAAAATGTGTGCAATTACGTAATAATTAATATTTCATTTTGATTTTTTTCCAAGAAAATTCAGGCTGCTTTAATGCATATATGTGCCTGGTAACTCTTCTGTTTGCGGGCGTGAATAAAAACAGGCATTTCAATCCTTATGTTTATGTTGAGTACCACCACATCCCTCAGAGCACAGATCTAATTGTAAAATAAATTACATAGCCATAATAACTTGAAAAAAAAACTTTGTTCTGAATAAGTGATAGTATGCAGTTTTCTAAATTGGCATTTCTGTATTTGTAAATGGGCTGACATGATCAGTTTTAATTGACAAAAGTGGCGAAACAAGTACACTAAATTCACACTCTTCCTAGAGGCTCATCAATATGGAGATTTTGGGTTATAGCCCCCTTTACCACTATAGACCAAAATGTACACTATAAAAGTATTTGCAGGATCCTTTAAAAAATATAAAACATTTTAGTAATAAAAAAGACTGTTTTATGCATATCCACATACATACTTATTAAAAATTTCCTAGCGTTTAATGTATGTATATTTTTTATAAATGTTCTTTATTTGTTTGTATCTTTTCTATTTTTAAAAGCATTAGCAAGGCTTATGTGTAAATAAATCTCAGTACTAGCATGCGGAATTGTTCAAATTCAAAATATTTTAAAAGGGCGGGAAAAACATATCACATTATCCTTAATATTTACATATCTACAATCTATAATACACATGCCTATAAAAAATATTTAATTTGGATGGCTGCTAGTGGGATGTATTATCTGTTGATCTTTGTTTTCAAAGGTGAGAATCTTGACTCCTTGACAAAATAAGGCAGACAATATTGAAGCAGTAAATTCATGTTAATTGATTGTAAATGACATTGCCTTGAACCATAAATAATGCAGCTTGATGTATTATGCTGTAACATTAATGAGTAGGAACTGACCAATCACACCGACAACCAAGAATCCCGTGTTAGTGTCTTGGAGGTATTCCGCTACCATTGGAAGAAACTCGTGTGATTCATCAATCAATTTCACAGAATGAGGCATCGGTGTAGGTGGAATTAGTGAGTTAACTTCTGTAACTAGAAATGAAATACAAAATAATGATTAAAGCACTGACTTACTCAGTGTACAACACTAATTCATTAAAATGATTCAAAAGCTAATTTAAACTCCTTTGATTCTTATCAATTTCTATATTTTTACTACACAATATAACTTTAAAATTTATCACTCTAAAATATTATAGCGTGGTAATATCAATGTACTAAGATTGTAGAAACTTTTATTATATTGTAAAAAAAATATTATTTCAGCATACTAAAAAATTATTCCATAAAAGCATAGTTTTTATTATAAATCCTTTATATGCGAGGTCTCGGTTTCAGCTTGTTTAAAATTTATTTTTATTTGATTTAATTTAATGCACACATGTTGAGTTAATTTAACACAACTATAGTTTTGAGAGGAGCAGTCCCTCTCATCATCAGGTGTAATTTATAAGATACATTTAACTTAATTTATAAATTACACCTGATGATGAGGGACTGCTCCTCTCGAAACTATAGTCGTGTTAAATTAATTCAATATGTGTGCATTAAAAAGTTCAATTTAGTTTAAATTAAAATAATCATGTCACACCACAAAGCAATTGCCATATCAATGAATAATGTTTAAAATTTGATTGTTTAAAACTCGCTCAAACTTGTCAAAATTTGCATGCCATTTCAACATTTTGTTGTAAAAATGTTCTTTTAGGTTGAACTGATAGATAATATGTATTAGATACCGATTGTGAAGTCACATTTTTACAATTTTTTCACTTCTTTAATTAACAACAAACAAAAACATTTTACAGAATAACAACCAGCTTTTTTTGCAGCAATTTTAATTAAAGAGATAAATTGTATAGTGTCCAGGATTAAATCATTTTAGAACAATCGCAGAAAGTGGGTACTTGCCCAAACATCTGAGATAAATCTCCTTTTTTTACAAGTAAAAAAAACAATGATTCAGTAGAATAAATAGTCAGGTTCTTACTACTTAATAAATGACAAATATTAATAAATGACTAACGGCCAGTTGTATTAACTTGGTTTATAATAAATCTTTTATCTAAACCATCAATTATTGGTTTTCCACAAATCTCACAACTCATTTTTGTAAAAATCTATGGTTTTTATGAAAGATTACTATAATCCAATCTACGTTGATACAATCAGCCCTAAGAGAAGTTTGAAGAATATTGATTGAATACAAAATATGTATAGTAATGAAATAAATGATGAAGAAAATGTAAATTGATATGTACCTAGAGGTTTCTTTTTATCTTTGCTTTCATTTTGTGCAATCTTGGTGGGATGTATAATTTGTGTTTCAATTTCTATATCTGTATCAGACTTCTTGGGGCTGTGAGGACGAGCCGCCTCTGCCTCCTTGGTGGCCGATGGTTCACGGGCTTTGATCAAGATCACTGGCTGCTTGTCTTTCTCAACCACCGTGGTTCGCTCCCTCTGGTGTTTGTCCCTGTCCACATCACGGTTGCTTTCTCTGTCACTTTTCACAAGAATCACAGGCCTGCGCAAGATGGGGTCTTTTTCCTGCAAGGAGGCATTTATTAAATAAAAATAAGTATACAATAAAATCATAAATGTGTTTGTGAGTGCCAACTTTTTTTATGTAGGTTTTTAGGTCAAACAATAAAAAATCTTTATATGTACATATTTTTAAATAATCTGTATATCTCGATACATAATATTAAATTTCTTAACTATTTATGGACTGAGTAGTAAAAAATTATTAAAACTAAATTAAACAATTGAAGATCACTGATTCTGTAATCTTTATGGTGTATTTACAAAAAATACAGAATAAACTTTATTCATTCTTCAGGATAATTCCATGTAGGTTTTATAGTTTTTGATTACGCACTGGGTTTCTGCAAAGATTTTGAATGAACTCCACCATGCCAATTCAATGTAAGTAAAATGTGGATTGGTCCAGTATATCAAATGTAAAAGTGGGGATCTGGATGCCAGAAAATAATTATTGTTAATGGCACAAGAACAAACAGTTTCGCATCTCAGACTGTTTATGAAAACAAACATTTAAGAACTGTTTTAAGTACCTACCTTAGGTGAAAAAAATTTTTTCTTCCTATTATCCCTATTTTTGTCGTATTCAGCCATTTTAGAAACCAAGAGTTATAATGTAAAATGGAACATATTAATAAATCGATACTCAAATTACCAAGGAATAATGAAAAACTCCATCAAATTTTGTTTACTGTTTACAGGATATAAACTAGAAACAGGAAACCTTTTCAGAAATGTCAAATTTGACAATCACGATTAGCTGAAAGTGTGGCCCTACAGAAAAATAAAATCCTTACATTAAGAACTAAAGCTTTCAAACATGCAATATAGACCCTTATAATACTAAGCAAGCTTGATGAACGAAGTGTATTATCGAGTGGCAACAGAAATATATTTAAAATCAAATAAGGAATTTTCATTTTCACATATGGTAGTATGTGCCATCATTTATTGGGGTAATATTTTTTGCCGAACAATAATGGCGCATCTCATCATAAGTGTCAAAATGTGGATATTATTATTTCAAATATTATTTTTATTTCTGTGTTCGGTTTCGGGAAATTCTGATACTTGTGTTAAAAAAGGACCATGTAGATGCGAATATGAAAATGGCACAGCCGTTGATCTCACTAATACAGACGGCAATTTTTATAGTACCTCATTAAACGTTCCTCTAAATGAAAACGGACCGGGCTGGAGGATGTTATTTTATTATTTCCATCCATGCAAAAATGCTAAATTGTCAACCAATGAAACGAATGTAAAAAATGATTGCGCTTCATCTTCGGTGAGTTCTGATGGGTTTATTTAAAGGTTTATTCTATGTATTTAACATAAGTCCGATTTCACGGGCACAGGGAAATTGATACACAATAATTAAACGCAAAAAGTATTCTTTGTTTGTGATTAGTAAGCGCGAGTGACCTTCGTTGCTGAAATTAAATTTCGTAGATATTTTGTTGATTTAATTTGCGAAGCAGAATAATGAAAAGTTTAACAGTTAAATCGAATATGCATTTTGCGATAATGGCACGTTTTTTTTTTCAAATTGCTTGGTCATGTTTCAAATATAAACGATAGAAACGCATTAACCTTTATGCGAGTGCGTTTGCGTCAGGAAAATGTGCATGGAGGAGTGAGTTATGCTATTTTAGTTGTGGCTATTTTATTTCAGAAAGTTATCTAATATGTCATTCAGATGGCAGTGTAATGTCCGTGTAAGGAGTAGGTAATGCATCAGAGACTTTATTTACAAAAATAATGAAAATGCACCATTTCACAGAATCATTTCCATAAGCATGTACAATAATTTTCAGTTTTAGTACTAGGGTAGGATTGAACAGTTTATGTATAAAGCACCCTAGAGGTGAATTTCTTTACTAAACTGGCGCCATATAAATTATGAAATGTTATTATTTTTATGGCTTAATTCATGTGTTTTAGAAGTAAAAGTCTTATATCATCTAAACAATCATAAACCGTCTATGAACTTTCTATTCAATTTTTTCCTCTAAAATGATAAATAGGATGGCTTTGACACAGATACAGATTTATATGGTTGCCACCTCAATAAGGGGCCATTTAAGTATTACGTAAGCAGAATTTTAGTAATTTTTAACCCTCCGAAGCTCTTACTCTCCACTCCTACGCTTACGTAAACATTGGTATATATGTATATTTTTAAATCTGTTCAGACTTCTTTATTGTTATTCATGAGCAGCAGTTATCGATTCTAGAAATAAGAAATTTATGGACTATAAAGGGATTTTATGCACATTTAATATTTATTCAAGCAAATTATGAACATTGTATTTAAATATTTATTCCTAATATCAGGGGCGTGCAGTGAGAACAAGAAGCATGACGTTTTCCTAAGTGAATATTTTGAAAAGAAATCGAAATAAGATATATGTCTCGTAATATTCCTATTACATAGATTTTAATATTTCATAATATTCTGCTAGATAAATATTTTAATTCGATTTTTTTTCTCCAAATATATGTTTTTATAAAAGTCATGCTTCTTATTCTCACTGCACGCCCCTGCTAAATATATAAACGATATTAACTTATTTTGTCCTATTAAGAAATTTAGTAAATTTAAATTAATCGTCCTCAGTCCATGTCACTTGAATGCATGACTCTTATATCTTCGATGATATTGAATGTTTGCTGCTCAATGTTGTGTCTGTTCACTTTTGTTCACGGCATATCAACATCGTTCTCTTTGAGCCATTCAACATCTTGGTATTCGTCTTAAGTTTGTACTATGCATAACAAATCATTAGTACAACGATCAGCCACTCTTATAGGTCTCACTCTCGTTTTGGTGTTCGTGTTTATTTTTTAATGGATCTCCTCGAAGTGACAATTTAATTACTTGACAGAGGCATGATAAAAACCACACATTTTGCATGTTTGACTTTTTGCAGAAAAATCGGAAAAAGTTATTAAATAAATATTGCTGACGTAATCACCATCGAGACCCCCCCCGTCCCCCATGTCATCAAAAATAAGCAACGCAAAGACCTCCCCCCTCTGGTGCTTGTATAATACTTGAGTGGCTCCTAAACATTGAAACGAGGGAGTAATAAAAGATGCAAGAGAAATAAATATTTGAATAAAATAAATATTTTGAATAAAATTTTGCATATATTTTATGAGAATAGTATTAATTTTATTATATTAGTGTCTGCGATTAGTTATCATCCATTGCCTGCTGCTTTTCATATGATTTGATTATTTTTTAAAATTGGTGATGGCAAAACTACGCACTGCACCTACTGCGTTTTTGAAGCAATCATAACTAGATAATATGTCGCTTTCAAGTTTGACCAACCACTCAAAAATTGTTTCCAAACAATGTATGAAATTACTGTAATTGAAAACCTTTTTAAATTTTGAGTCAAATTACACCCCAAAAGCACTAATAGAAAGAATTTTTTCTTCTATGGGATGACATTTTGAAGAAAATTCTGCATAAAAGTTAGGTTTTTTTATTGTTTAATAATTTAATTGTAATCATTCACACTGATAGAAAATCTCTCAATAATAAAGTAAAATTAGATAAATTTTTTGATAAAATTATGGATTACACACAATCCTTTCAGATAAAAGTAAAACTATTTTCCAAATAAAATAATTACAGTATGATAGCTATCTTTTGTTAAGCGAACAATCATTAGAAGATTAGGAGAATCCATTCTTAAGAGTTTGTCTCATAAAAAAATCTTCATATTACATAATTAGGTACTTCACACTTTGGAACAAAGTTTATAAAACAATAAAACTTTACAAAACAAAACAAGGCCCTATAGTAATTGCACCAATCATAAATATCTATAGTAGTGAGTGAGTTCTTACTTGTATATATGTTACAGCTAATTTGCATTTTTAGTGAGACTATACTTTTACTAGTAGAAATGTACTTTTCCCGGTCGGGCAGAGTGTGGGCAGTGAAAACATGTAAATCAACGAATTCTCAGATTCACTACACATTATCCGTGAAAATATATTTTGTTCACGAATGCGCGCATTACTCAAAGCAGACAATATATCGGTGAAACCATCAATTTGTAAACGTAATTCTTAAAGCATAAAAAGTATAAAACCGGCACTTCACGAGGCGATTTTTATTCATTTTGCGGTCCTATTTTAACTCCTAAATTAAAATAGGACAGTGACACCGCAAAACGAATACGAATCGCGAAATAAGGTGTCGGCTGAAAAATCGCACACTCAGGTTTTTTAGATATCTGACGACTGCGGGAACAAAAAAATCTTTTTTTTCGAAAAATAAAATTATATTTATTGCTGAAAATGAAAAATAGATCTCACAATAAAAGATATTAAATTTGAGGACAATATTTATCAGGCATCTGACAATTATGGAATATATGAGCCAGGTTGCATATTTGTAATATTATGGAATTTGGTTTCGTTTAGGTAAACATTACTTAGGTACTGTTCGGTGATTATTCCGGGCAGGATTTTCCCTGATAAAAAAATCTTTTTTGCATTAGGTATAAGTAAGCATTTAAAATATCAACAATCCAAATACCTTAAACATTTTTTTCAAATATAATATCAAAAATATATCTGGCCTGCAAAAATCCTGTCCTGAATAATCAACGTCCGCAACAAAACCCGTATAGAATAATCAGTGTCTGCAAAATTCATAAAAATTCTGTTCACGAAACTCGCATCGCTTGATTGAAGTTATGTACTTAGTTCAATTTCAATCTGGATCTAAACCAAAAGTATCCTATATCTGTCTTATTATCAAATGATATCATTTTGGTTGTGCGTAGTGTTGCCACTCAGATTTAATTTAGATGTAAAAGGCGTAGACCACATTAGAAAATTACGTAGAAATAGTAAATTTTGCTTGTAAAAAGTTCGTAGATCTACGTCCTTATTTTCTAAGTGAAATGAAGAGGTTAGGGTAGGTAAAACTAAATAAAACAAGTGTTTTGTTGTTATTTATTTTCATTATTAGTTTCAGGTAAATTAATGAAGTTTATACATATATTTATTAAAATATTTAATGCGTTCCTGCGAAGGCTCGCGGTTTCTTTTTAAGCCACTTTTCATGTAAAGTAAGCCTATTAGAGTTTCAGTAGAAAGTCTATTTCTGATGTCTGTTTTCATAAGAAACAGACGCTCGACGTTTGCACTGCTACGTGGCAATGTGAGCGAATTGGGCCAGTAATGGAAATATTTGCGACGAATCGCTCTTTATTTTAGTCACACGAAGCCAAAAATTATCTGTTCCTCTTGAAATGGGAGACTTGTATTTCTAAGAACTCGCCATTCCCGGTCTAGCTTCATCAGGTTTGTTGGACATAATCTTGAAAGTAAAGATAGTTAAATGAAAACTAAGTAAAGTGTAGCAGACTCAACTCATTAATAAAATATTTGAAATTAAGGATATAAATATTACTTGGAAACATTTGCCCCAAATGAACTATAGATGGTACAGAACGTTTAGTATTTGGGTCCATCAATGTCTCAGGGTTTATAAATCTTAAGTTCTTCAGCCTTTGTCTCTGCTCATCTTCAAAGGGGAAGCGAAATTTTTTTGTCCTTTCTTTTTTTAGTGGGAGTAACATTCCGCTCTTCAGCACTGTTACTGCTTATCTCCATAATTTGTTCAATTAAATTGAGCAGAAAGCTGAACAATATCGGAAGATAGAAATCAAAACCACTCATTATTATTTTTAGGTTAAGTTTACAAATTAGATTACTCTTTGGTTATGTAAGTTTCTCCCTTCGAGACGAGACATTTCGTTTTACATAGTCACAGCTCTATGGAATAAATGACGCGAGTGTTGTGTTGGCGAAGCGAGTCTGCGGTAGTACGAAAGAAACGGAACATTTATTAGCTTTTTTCACGAATGAAAAGGAAATTATACCCATGCAGCCTAATGAGCTGTTATTTTGTAAAATTGTACAATTTGTAATTTTGTTAATTCATACAAAATTCTGGACTGGAAAGATTCTGGGACTGAAGATCGTAGGATTGCAGGAAAAGCTTAAAGTACGTAGATCTAGTAAAAATACAAAGAGTTGGCGACGCTGGTTGTGCGTACGTACATAACATTCTTAAATTCATAAAACAATAATTGCGAAGTGAAGTGCCGGCTTTATACTTTTCATGCGTGCATTTGCGTGCAAAATATTCGCCGTATATTGTCTATGCTTCAAGAAGTGCGTGCGATCGTGAACAATCTGCCCAATTTGGCCCTCAACAAGTTAAATGACAGTTCGGAATCAAATTCACTGGAATTGTATTAGTTAAAATATTTTATTCATTTCTATTGGTGAAATTCTGCTTGGATATTATAAGAATGACCTTGTATATAATTTCTCTAAAATGCCAGTGAATGATGGACTCACTAGAAAAACAGATTCACTGTAACATATATATAAAATGTCACTCTATAGATGTTTTATTCGTCATATTGTCAGTTATTGAATTTGGATCTGTTGGGTGTCAGTTGGGTTAATTGGAATCTTTCCAGTAACAGATAAATCGAAATGATTTTTCAGAATAAATAGTTGCATATATGTGTCCATAGTTTTATGTGACATTTGCAAGCACATGTCAATCCTCTTTGAACTTTTTTCTCTTTCTAAGTGTCTCAAGCAGATCTCTTAAGTTTATCTGATGATTAATAATTGACTGAGAATATTTTTTTACAGCTCTGCAAGCGGGTTATAGAAATGAAACGAGTCAACTCTACACAGAATTATACGGCAGAAGATGGCGGCTACGTGGATCTTGGTTCCATCGAAACTGTGAAATTTTTAACCGGTGAATCGGGCAACTCAATTGTTTACGAGAAGTATGGCAACATGTAAGAATTTTGATTAATATGTATTTAGATTTGTAATAATAATAATAATAATCCCTGAGTTACGCGATAGATGGGACTGACAAAAATCGCTTAAATCGAATTTGTGGAAATCGGGGTAGGTATGTACATCTTTTCATATAAATACATATAAATTTTGTTTAATTGGGACCAAGATCTATTAAAAACACTAGTTTAGAAGAAAAATATTCAATAAAAATACATTCATTTCCTTTAAATGACCACAGATATCGCTAATGAGACATCTATAGTTGATTTTGGAATATGTTTTCTAAAAAAATAAACCGTTTTCAAATGAGCTGAGATCTTTTGTCAAGCCTGCGATTGTCATGTTCACAAATTTTCATTATGCTAACAAAAACTTTGAATATATTGAGTTTATATTTGCAATATATCATTTTCCTTTTCATACTAGGTGCAGGAAAATAATATTTACTTTGTTTGAATGTTAGTTTTTTAAGGGTTTAGACGTGTGACAAAACAATCTTAATTTTGATTGATTGTACAATTCGCATTCTAAACATTACACAGCAAGATAACAAGATAAACGCTAAAGAAGTCAAGAACTGCGTAACTTTGAGTTCGCATTAAGTCGGAGTAGTGTAAATCGGGGATTTACTGTAGTTGGAATTTTTTTCCCTACATTTTTTATGAATACTGTCATAAAGGAGACCCTCGGGATGAGGCTGTTCCTCCTACACACGGAAAGGTCTCAGTTAAGCTGGCTAGGACAAGTTTTACAAATGCTAGAGGAGTGACTGCCAAGATGTATTTTGGCAACTCCGTAGGTCACCCCAGACTAAGCTGGGCCGTGGTCAAGTAGTACTGAAAGAAGGGGAAGATAGAAACACCTTCTTGCGTCTTAGGGCCCTTGTCCTTAGTGTTATAAGGGGGCGGTGAAATGATGATAATTAGAAAAATTCAATTGGTGAAAATCCCATGAAAAACTTTTGTTTTTTTGAAATTGTAGATTATTTATGCTGCTATTATTTCATTTGATCTAAAATACTTGTAAATAACAGTTAATCATATTACATATTAATAAACTAGTGTTACAAATGAGTCACGTACAATTTGATCGGTTGGTCATTACTTATTGATAATTAATCAGAAATTATACGGGTGTATCTGCATATTACATAAGTATTATTCAATGCAAGATTGCATAAATTAGAAAACGTATAGATTTTGATTATAGTTCTATTCATCTATACCTATAAAACTCAATGTCTGTCTGTCTGTTCTCTATACAAATCCACACCGTTTGCCTGATTCGATTCAAGTTTTGCATACTTATGCTTTGGGACCCGGCGGGTAACATAGGCAACTTTTCCCCCTATTCTCATAGACATTTTCAATGCAAATCTGTACCGTTTGACCTATCGGACTTAAAATATGGAAACTTATTCTTTAGGACTCGGCGAGTAACATAGGCGATATTTCCCCCTATTCTCATACCCCCTGACATATTTTCGATGCAAATCTGTACCATTTGTCCGATCGGACTCAAAATTTGGAAACTTATTCTTTGGGACTCGGTGAGTAACATAGGCGTTATTTCCCCCCTATTCTTTTAACCCTTCCCTTCCGCTGATATATTTTCGATGAAAATTTGTACCGTTTGAGCGATCGGACTCAAAATTTGGAAAATTATTCTTTAGGACTCGGCAGCTAACATAGGTTACATTTCCTCCCACCCCTTTTACCTTTTCCCCTCCCCCTGATTATTTTCGATGCAAATTCATACCCTTCGAATCAAACCTTAGTTTCCTCCCACAAATTTATTTTCAACTTAATCCTTAACCCGTGCAACGCCGGGTACGAACAGCTAGTATAACATATGATTATACTTTCAATTATCGTCCAATGTTAATCAATTTAAAAAAAGAGACTACATACAAGGTCGAAAATTTTTCGTTAACTTACCAAACTGCCGTGGCGAAATTGGATAACGCGCCATCCCCGGATAGAATGAAGGTCTGTAGGTTCGAATCCCCGGTAGCAGTTAAAATATTTTTTCATTAATTTGATTTTTCTGTATGTCTTCTAAGTGATTAATAAAATTTTGTTCAATATGATATTGTTAATTTCTATGTACTTTAAACTAAGTTTTTTATTTAAAATATTATTAATAGTGCTAATGGTTTTGTCTCATTTATTGTGGTTTCAGAAAAACAACCATCTTATTAGTGTGTGTTCGAGAAGGAAATAGTCTGATGATCACAGTAACGGACCCTGATCTTACAGTAAGCATATTCATGCTGATAATACTAACATTATGGTGATAAAAATTGTACTAAAATAATTAAGAAGTGTTCAGTATGAAGGTATAAATCTTTAAATTTGCAAGAAATTTTCACATTTTTGATGCAAGGTGATCTGGTTGAGACGTACAAGATTTTAACCAACAAGTATAGCCCAGAACTGATAAACGTATACCACCTTAACACCGATAATTTCAGAGGTCACCAACTGAAATTGAATTGTCCAGCATTTTCGACAATTCCAAGGAAGAACTTCTTATCAAGCCTTGCGGTTGATAGCTGGAATAAGCGTTAAAGAAACGTCATTGTAGAAACCACAGTGGATACTTTCTAAAAAGGACTAGACAAGTTTTTGGAAACAGTTCAATGATTGCACTTAAATGTACTTTTTTCTTTTCTTTTTCTTGTGTTACAGCAATCTTCATTTTTTTCTTTTCTTTCTGTGTTTTCTTTAGTGTATAATTGTATTGTTAAATTTTTGCTAGTACGTACTTATAAATTGTTTAATTGATATTATTTAAATGACGTTGTAGAGAACCTGGGGTATATCAGCCCACAAGCGCTCACCCACAAATAAACAAGTCTACGAAAAAAGAAAACATTTAATTAATATCCTAGTGTTGAAAATTATAGCTGATTATGACCATATTCCCGAGTTAGTTGCGTATTTATATAATATATATTGTTTTAAATTTTTCATTTTTTCGAAAATAATACATACTTTATTATTTGTAATTTCAACTATCATATTTTATCACCAATAGGTGCTGACCTTCTATTCCCCGACGGCATGCTCGTTTGGTGGAAGCTCTTCTCACCGTTCCGTCGGGACAACACTTCTGATAATATTCTTTGTGCTGGCTCTCGTGTATATTATAGTCGGATGTCTTGTAAAGCGTTTTTTGATGGGCGCACAGGGTTTGGAAGTCATTCCCAACCTCAGCTTCTGGAGAGAATTGCCGAGCCTCGTGAAGGTAAGAAAATGTCATTGTAGTAAACGGTCAAATAGTCAAGTTTTTAGCATGGACATTAGTTGCTTTATTATAAAGGACCAAAACCAAACCAAAACTGTTAAAATTAATTGTGCTGTCTGTGTTGTTAAGTAAAAGTAAAGCAGCAAGAGCTACAAAATGAAGATTTTAGCAAAATTATTAGTTTCAAAATATTAACTAATTTTGTAAAAACCACATTGATTATTTTTAGTATTGATTGATTTTGAAACCAATGTATCCCTATCAGGACGGATGCACAATAACTTCTCTGTATTTTGGAATAGATAATTTTAAAACATTAAAAATCAAAAAGTCCCTCAATACTAAATCGACCAATTGAATTTAACAAATAACCTGTTTTTAATGTTTCCCATTTCAATCGGCTGTATTCCGAAAATAGCAATATTGCTATTTCTGTATCTTGACAGTTATATAACATTGTAAGGCCGTCAATGATATATTATAGTGTGTCAGCACTGATTGAGTAATACATACAACATTCATATAATATATTTGGTTATAATACATTTCAACCCTGTTAATTTGAATTTTTGTATTTCAGGATGGAATAGCGTTTATTAAAAACGGCTTCAAACCGCCCCCGCAAGCTTCACAAACTCCCCCTGGTCCGGGCCCCAACGCTAACAGCTATGACAGTATATAACGCATCTTACTGGAGTATTATTTCTACATTCACAATCATTTGATATTGGCTGTTTGTATAATTTAAGGGGTTACTTTGTATGGATTGACTGATGAAAGAAGGGTTTTAAAAGATTTTCGTATTGATTGGTAATAAAATTATAAATTCAAATTAAAATTATTCAGCCGTCTTAGAATATAAATGTGATATAAATATGACGTTGTGTTATGAAGTTATGCTATGGTAATCAAAAAATCTGTAATCTGTAAAAATCTGTAATCATCTGAATAATTATTTATTTGTGTCTGTTTCCTGGTAGCCTATGACACATGATTTAATAACAGTTTTCTTGGTTTTTCTGTCACAAGTCATGTTTTTTATAGCTAATGTGATAATAAGGAAATATCTGGAAGAATTTTATGGCCTACATATATTTTGTCTCTTAATAAATGTGTATAATCAACATGATACAATCTTCTGTAATATTGTTCGATAGATAAATTTTAAAACAGTGATTTAAAATTCTCATCTTCGCCATGTGGCTATGATCCATTGAGAATCTCTGGTTTCTTAAGTACGAGTTTTCGCCACTGCTGTCTATCTTCTTAAATAGTCTTTTTGATGTGAACTCTAGGTTTTTTTTTTTTGCATCTTTCTATTTAAATTTCTTTGATCTGTAAATCACAAATGCAGGCCGTGACCGCGCAGTCGTACGGCATACATAATTTAATTTTATTAATTTAATTACGAATTTGGTTGATTTATAATTCATGGGACCAAATTTTTTTCACTTGGTTTAAAACCCAGTTAATTCGTAATTTATGCAAAAACAGAAAACAAATTTTATTTCATCTGCCGTAAGAAAAATTTGAATATCCGAGATATAATAACCGATATTGTGATTGAATAATTTCTCAGTTTCTTTGCTTAAATATTTTTAGATCAGTTTTTCATATGGTGAGCGATATTAACAGTGGAACAACATTCTTATACAGCAAAACCCCGTTAATTTGAACCCCGATAATTCGAAATTCGTGGTAATTTTAAATTTTTCATATAAGAAAGTTCAAAAATGTTAATTAATAAGTAGATTGACCCCGATAATTTCTAAACCTCGGTAATTCGTGATTCAAAATAATTTTTAAACTCTTGCACCATAAATCAATACACTTTAAGTCACATACCTAATTCAAATTTTTTAAGAAGTCATAAAAAACTAAAACGGCAAGCTGCTTTAAATCACGCGAGTCTGTGTAAGGTTTCCTTTCTATATATATAATATATTTCTCGGTAGTTTTAGTATGCAGTGTTTGCACTAATTCTTCATACCTGAGCTCGTTTAAAATCACAATTCCTCTTACGTTCGATTGTTTCTTCTAATAACTGTTTAAGTTGTTTAATTTTCTTTGGAAGAAGTTATTACTGACTTGTATTATTCCGTATTGTATTATTTCATATATTTATTGATGATTGTGTTTCTATTAACTGGGTTGTGTTGGTTTGAGCCGGAAAAAAGGCAGAATCGGTAGTTGAAATCGAGTGAAGATTGAAAGAGACTTCCATAAATTAAAAGATAACTAAAAAAATTTGATTCATCCAAACGTGATGAAATGGAAAAAAAGTTTTTTTTCGCAAGTGAAAACAGCAAAAATGTCAATATGTACTTTGGCAATAGAAATATTGTGATCTTTGAATCAACATAATAAATCTGCATTTTATTTCTTGAAATATATGCAAAATATGTACATTTTTTATGAAATTAATGTTTTTTTTTAATGAGTTTTGGCGAATTTCGAATCACATTGCGATTTAAAAATTTTTTGATACCTTGAATTTTGAATCACATCACAATTAATTTTTTTTTTGATATCTTGAAATTTTAATTAACGGGGTTCCGCATAATTCGATTTTTTTTTTGGGTCCCTTGAATTTCGGAATAACAAGGTTCTAACTGTATATAAAATCCCATATCTTTTTGTGCATCATATCTAGGGAAATTAATATGTACATTAATAGTAGTGAAGTGTTTATTTCCTCTGAAATGCAGATAAGCCTTTTGTTCTGTATTTTTTTTTCAAAATAGTAAACATATAAGCCTTTGGTCAGGAACTTGAAAATTGGAACTATGTAATGCTGATACTGATTGTTAAATTTTTTCATACAAACTATCCTATGTACGTCTTTCGCCTGTCGTATGTCAGGTTTTAAATACTAGTACTATATTATTTCTTGAATTTTCAATTTTTATGGTATTTGTATGACGAATTTCAAATTAAAGAGGTTCAAATTCACCATGTTTTAGATTGTATGGAATACAAAGATGGATGATAACATAAAATTCACTTGTTTTATGTTCACATGCAATACATATTTATTATAAGTTTTCCTTTTGAGAAGGAGTATATTTCATACCTTTAAGGTAAGACAAGCCACAGATGAGACTTGGTCTTTCGTTTCGCCAAAGATTGGTATGTATTCATCTGGTCGTTCTATTCTTGATAATGAGTGACTTGACGATGAATGCGGTTAAATCTGTACATCGTTTTAATAGATATTTCTAGGACCATAATAAGTCAAGTCATTTTACCAACTATCTCAGCTGTTCTTGTTGGCCGCACCCATACTCCCTGGCGTACTGGCATGTATCCACTGGCCGACAGAGCGACTTCTTGTGAACAATTAGGTAGGTACTAGTCCACTAAGTAGATGTGTCATGATTGCAACGTGCTTTACACTACGGCTCTAACCCAAAAGTTCTGTACTATTTGTATTATAGCTTATAAAGATTTTGCAATGATGCCGCACCAAGTTGTAATGATATTTTTTACATTTTAAACTTATCTCTAATTGGTTCCCAACATTCTGTGCTATGTGTGTAAGATTATTAATTTAGATTTATTTTATTTCAACGCATTGTGGGTTTAGATTGTAACTTGAGGTGTGTTTTGATTTGCATGCACAATTTTGGGTTTTCTTATATAGTATAATTTTAACACTGCAGTAGGGACTGAATGACATTATAAATGAGAAAGTGAACTGTCAAATATATATACATATATGTTGAGTTATAGTTGTCAAATTAACGCTAAAAAAAAATTTCTACTTCTACATACATACGTCGAACTACACACTTTTAAAATAAACATAAGTACATAATAATATTTACCCGTCTCATAATTTAACTTTACAAAGGAACATAGTACACAGGCTGTTGATTGAATGCATGATGAATATAATTTAGTATCTGCACAGCTAATGTTGACATACTTTTTATATGAATTTTAGTTTATTATTTTATATGAATATTTTCATTGTAACTGTTTATTTAAAAAATCTTTTTATGTCTCTAAAATATGCCATAAAGCCATATTTAAAACCAATTATTTTATGAAATTACCTAAGTAATCAAAAAATGAGAATTTATTCTAGTATACTAGTATATGAATGTTGCAATATAATGACTGTATTTGCAATATAATATTTTGGAAACTTGTACATATATACAACAAACCTATACCTACCTATCTATAATTACATATTTAATCAAATTAGTCTAGTCTTGAGAGAGATGGGCAGTACTTCCTTTGATTTATACATTTTTTTTACACATTAAACAAAACATCATAATAATTTTGCTCCTAACGTGAAAAAGTAAAATAAATATGTATAGCAATTAGCAATTATGTCCTCCAAAAAAATTATCAACCGGTTTGTTAAACTAATTTTTGGGAACTACACACTTTGGTAACCCTAGTTAGTAATTACTTTTTCAGAAGCATTGTTATCGAATATTGTGAACTATTTAAATGATTTTCTGCTGTATGTACCATAATAAAGATCAATTTTTAATGTTGTAAAATGTATCCGGTGACTCAACGTGTACTGATTTTATTATAAATATTCAACAACCGGTTATATAGCACAAATTATTAAGTCACGTATGTACTTAGTTTTTTATCCATCCAATGTGTTTTTCTAGGTACTAGGAAAATAAATTGTCTATTTTCTTTAGAAAAATTGTGCATTTTTATATACCATCCCTGGAGTTCGATCTACTATATAATTCCCGGTGACCAATACGTAGATTGGTTTATAATCTGTGCAAAAAGGATGTGCTGTACTATCTTTTAAGTATTTTAAGACAATATAATGAAGTGGAATTTTGCAATCAGTTTTTCATACTCCTATGCCTTGTTTATCTTCAATCGATAATGAGTTTTGTTTTTTATATTCTTTAATTAAGGTTAGAAAATATCCACATTTATCTTAGTACAATAAAAATCATATTACAGAATTTTATGAATTCAGCCAAATATTGCTTCCTCCTTATCATCTCTGAAAATATGTCAATATGTATATCTATTTTTCAATGTATGTATTATTATATTTTATCTTTTCTATGAAAACAAATTGATATTTTTGTATATAATATGAAATTTAAAACAAATTTTGAAATAAATACACAGTAAAACATAATTGTGATTTCTTTTTTATTACAAAACATTATTTAAAATTTAATGAAGTGCTTTCAATTTCGTCACCTGGAAGAATAGTTTTATTATAATAATGCGTTTATTATCATTCCAGCATAACCAACTTGAGTGAGTACACTAATTACAATATTACTATTACATTTTTAATTGTATATGAAATAGAACTAACTTACCATCACGCCGTTTCCCGCGGGGGGTAGGCAGAGAGGATAGAGCACCATACTCCTGTGTCTTGTCCTGTCCTGTCCTGACATACAATTCTCGCCTCATCCACATTCATACATCTTCGCATGCAAGCTCGACGGTTGAAATTAGATGCAGAAAAAGACAATGAAGGAATTATTAAATAGAAGTAAAAGACATACAACAATAACGTTTACTGTGTACAGATGTGCTGATAAGTAGACCGGTGTATTTTCGATGTTTATATGGATTAAGTTTTAGTAAATGACGAAAAATCAGTAAAAAAGTAGACAATCGTGTCGAGTGAATATACTTATAACTGAGCACTTCAAGAATATAGTGCGCAAGAGTGTTTTTTCAAGAAATAAATCGCATGAGTGACACGTGTCCATTGTACACAACTCTCATCCTCAATAAGTGATTTAAATTTAGTGAAAACCAATACGTCGCATATATCCTTAACATTAACTTTATTATCTTATAAAATAACTAAAAACAATCTTCAAACATGGACCTACAAGAAAAATCATTACAATAAACGTCCAAATCTAAGAGTTTAATTACTGAATTATTAACAATCTTCAATGATCCTGTCACAAAAAATCAAATGGCTAAAGTGACACCAAAGACCGCAGACATTATGGGAACAATTGGAGAAACGGCAGTCACTCTCGGGATTGTTGTTGGCGAGTTGATTACCTTCAAAAACCAAACAAACAACCCGGTCCCGCCACCGCCAGCCGAAAATAACGTACCAAGCATTTGTGATATGTTGTCCGAATTGGACAATGGAAAAACAAGATCCCGAAATGTTCTTCTCTTCATCGTCCCAGAAAGTGAATCGGAACTGACAGTAAAAAATATCGCAGATGACATTCAAAAAGTTTCTTCATCCCTGGAAGGACTGGACAACAACTTTAATCCCAACGAAGCTTCAATATGCAGACTTGGAATAAAAAAAACAGGAAAAATCAGACAGATCAAAATTACTTTTAAAGACTCTACTATGGCAAAACAGATCAAAATTGAAAAATCGCGCGAAAGCAGCAAATGACCTTACTATAGTACAAAGAAATGAACTCTCCATGCTAAGGGATGAACTCGAATCAAGAACAAAAAATGGAGAAACTAACTTAACCATTAAATACTTTAATTCCATCCCTAAAATAGTGACCAAAAAATCAAAAAACCACAACTAGAAATATCTTCCAAGTGTAATGTGTATTATCAAAATGTGCGAGGTATTAATACTAAACTGGATTATTTAGCAGCCAACATACAAAGTGTTAATTACGATGTTATCATTCTAACTGAAACGTGGCTAAACCAGAATATAAAAAATGGCGAACTGAATTTTAATAATTTTGCTATCTATAGGTGCGATCGTTCTTCCTTATCCAATTTTTCTACTCCATGTACAAAAACTAGAGGCGGAGAGGTGTTAATAGCCGTACTAAATAAATATCGGTCAAGTATTATTAAAAATACTACTACCAACGTTGAACAAATTTTTGTAAAAATATCTTTACCAACTCATTGTCTAATTTTGTGTGCTGTGTATATTCCTCCTTGTTCGAACAGTTTTGTATATGAAAACCATTGTAATGCATTGGAAAACGTTAGATTTAAGTATCCCGAAGCTAAAATAATTGTAGCAGGAGACTATAATCTTCCTAATTTGCAATGGGTATATGACGATGACGGCAAGCTTGGCAAGCTTGTTCCAAACAGATCTTCATTCGCGTAAAGGCAATACGGATAATGTGCAATAGGTCATCAGTACAAGATCATACATCCGAGAATATCACGTGAGGAAATCTACCAACTGGCTATGTAATTCTAAGGATGACGCCTCTCACGTCATCAACTGCACGGGATTAACCGGCATCAAGAAATTATCAGGAATAACGCCTCTCGCGTCATCAACTGCACGGGGCTAACCGGCATCAAGAATTCTAAGGATGATGCCTCTCACATCATCAACGGCACGGGGTTAACCGGCATTAAGAATTATAAGGATGACGCCTCTCACGACATCAAACAGCTCGGGGTTAACCGGCATTTCAAATTATCAGGATAGCGGCTTTCGCGATATCAAACAACACATAAATATACAAAACACAAGAAAATGAAATGACAAGGACAAAATACTTGCACGGTGCTTCAGCCAAGCATACCGGCCAACACAAGTGAATAAGTAGTTCAGACATTGGTACTTCTGACGAAGGTAAGGCCGAGTCATTTGAACATACAAGGAAATAGTATTGACCTCGGTACTTCAGGTGGAAGTAAGCCGAGTCACACAAGTATACAAGGAAATAGTACAGGCATCGGTACTTCAGGTGGAAGTAAGCCGAGTCACACAAACATACAAGGGACAATGAAGTAGTATGGCATCGGTACTTCTGTTGAAGTAAGTCGAGTCACACAAATATACAAGGAAAGAGATGGAAACAAAATCGCCTACGCTGCCAAAAAGAATGGCCGCAATCTGACGATTTTCAAGCATAAGGATTCATAACCATTTTGAGAGCTCTTGCATGCCGTGTTTATTCATCGTCTTACGTAATCCATCATGTATAACCATTCAAACAAATTACCAGATGGAGGCCACAAATTAGGTCAGCATCAAAGGAGAAAACATGAGAAGGATGACAATACAAGACATGACAATCCGACAAGGTGATGAAAAGAATGAGTGACACACGCATCTTGACAAATTATGTCTACGAGGTTGATGAAAAATAATACAAAAATGACAGTGGTATGGTAAAAGAAGAAATATACAATTTACATGGCAGGGAGATAGAACAAAACATTTGATCATTTTGAGCGCCAGTGTTTTTCACGTACAAAAACACAACGTCATCCAGTCATCCAGTAACAAGGCGTAATAATTTTTCTTGCACAAAGCAACATTACAAACAAGAAATAGTATTTGAGCGCCATGAAGTCAAATTTTAATGGGTGGCTTCGAACCCGTTTGTTACCAGTCACAACTGTCAGGAAAATTCCAGCACTTAGAAGTGATCAATAGCAACATGTCAATCAACATGGGATAAAACATGACACCAATAAATGCTTGTCTACTCGTGTATAGATGACACGGCAAAATAAACTACAGCAACATTGTGTCACGCAGTCGACTCTAAAAGAAGATTGAAGTTGTGATGAATTTAACCTGCCACTGCAGGTTAAATTCATCACAACTTCAACTGCTGCGCCACTGGAGAAACGAAATTGGTTCAAAAAGAAAAATAATAATGATTGCGTATTGGAGAGAAGTTGACTGCGCCCCTAATATAAAAGGAGTTATCGCACATACGTTAAAACATTGCCCTATAAGCGCACAAAAATTTAGGTTTTCATATTTATTGTAGGTTGAGTATATACAGAAAAGTTTTGAAATTAACAACTATTTAGTTATAAACGGTGTACATAGTCAGAAAGAAGGGAACTAGAACTATGTTAAGAAATCAAAGATATTTATTTAGAAATCCAAATTGATAGTATACATTTAGAATGTATTTTATATCCTAAATGTCCCGCACATAAGGATCCATAAATACTAAAATATATATATACACGAGTTTTCCAAGATATACGAATTATCTACAGATATGTACGTAATAAAAAAAAGGAGAAATCTATAGAAAAAATAAATAAAAATAATAATATATAAAAAAAAAATGGTGTCATATCCCTTGCTTGTGCAATTAAACAATACGAAAGCCAGAAGGAAGCTGTGATGAATTTAACCTGCCACCCTATTACAAAGAAATAAGAAAGAAAATAATAATTATATCGAATATCTCAAAATAACTATTTAAGATTAATTTATTGCTTGCGTGTGAGAGAGTTGCGACTGCGCCACTGGAGAAACGAAATTGGTTCAAAAATAAAAATAATAATGATTGCGAATTGGAGAGAAGTTGACTGCGCCCCTGGCGGAACGAACATCCATGTGTAGGCACGCCATAGGTACAATTTGGAAGCATTTTTTGAACCAAACAATCGGGTCTTTCGAACTGTGTAGTGCTGGAGATGTACAGGCGGAAATGAAAGTTTATAAATAGGCTGACAGAGCGGAAAAACGGGAGAGTTTTTGAGGTCGTTCCCTACCGATTGGCCACGCTGGCTTACGTGTGTTTCGCGCGTTTTTTCGGTATCTGAAGGATAATTTCCAAAAGCAGTTTGTTTCGGTATTTCACAATCAGTTACGAAAGTATCCAAATTCATCGCTGTTATGGTGTCAAAATGTCAGTATTAAAATATAGGAGTCTTATTAATGCCTGCGCTTTGCCGCATTTTCGAAAGATAAACAAAATTATAGCTGTTATGACGCCATCATACAAACGTCAATATAGAGTGACATAATTAACATCTGGTTTATAGTCAAAATTAAGTGTTGCGTTACTTAGTCTTGTGCTTCGATTGTTTTAAAATCATTTTTGAATTTAAAACGGGATCTCATTATTGGAATAAAAGCAGTTAGGATTCTTTTTTGTATTTTATTTATAACCGTCGAGAGAAGGAAGAGATTCGTGCCAACTGGGAAGCTGAAGGAATAAGAGACACATTTATGCAGGGTCTGGAGGAAGAGTCTTCTGAGCTACGGACTCAAGCCACTACAAGATTCCAGGATGAGTAACTTTTCAGTCTATACAATAGTATTGCGAAACTGTTTCTAAGTATTTTCAAATTCTTCTATAGCAAGTTTATCTACAGTTAATATCGAAGTAGGCAGTATTTTCTTAGGAAAGATACATATTTAATTCCATTAAGCATAATTCAAATCATTTGAAAGAAGATTTAAAAGATAGTCGGTTTTGGTTGTTTTGAGATTGCGTCGTTCGACGCCTGGGAGACATTCAATCATGAGGACCAAAAGATCCGTTATTACGTGCATATCCTCTATATATAAAGAACTTGGTTCTAACTAGAGGATTTCAAGAAGTACGGATGGGTCATTCCTTAATGGGTCAACATAACGCCTATACTTGATTGAAGGAAGTAACTTCTAGGTGAGAACGCTGTGATTGCGAAATAATTCATTCTGACTTATATGAACGGGAGGGAGAGAAAGAGAATCGGGTTATTAATTATGCGCAACCGGTCCAGGATACACCCCTGAATATTGCGATTTCGTTCGGACGTTTGCTTTTGCTTCAACGATGTTTGAAATAAAATCTTCACGTTATCTACACGAATTATGTTGCTTCAGACAACTCGTTTAATTATTGTATAAATGTAGTCACATGGTCATAAGAATTTGGTGAAGTAGATTTATTCGCTACGTTTTGAATATCTATGAATGTATTGACACATGATTAATATATTCTGTTAATATATGTGGAATGTTCCATTGGTTCAGGCATATTGGGATTTCTTTATTTTCAAACAAGTGTTTCAATTTACCAAATGCTGCCCAGCCCAGAACTATTCTTCTTGGTAGTTCTGCTGTTTGGTTTTCTTTCCCCAGCTTTATCTTATGACTAAGGTACACATATTCGTCAACTGTTTCTATTTCCCAATTGTTTATTGTGAATTTGTGTTTGGATTTGGTTAAAATTTTTGTTTTTTGTGTGTTCATTTCCAAACCTTTCGCCCACGTCCCAATTGAATCGAATGCCTTCTTCTAATCAATAAAGGCCATATGGAGAGTGATATTATATTCTGTTGCCTTTTCAATAAGTAACCGAATCGTTTGTATGTGACCCCTTGTCCCAAAGCCTCTTCGAAACCCAGCTTGTTCTATTGGTTGATACTGGTCAAATTTATTGGTTAACCTGTTTGTAATAATTTGTAATAATATGCCTGAAATAATAATTTGTAATAATATGCCTGAAAAGAAAAATGTTCGATACATGTATCCTACCGATGTTGACATATAGACTAGAAACAGCAACACTGACAGAAAAAAGCATACAAAAATTAAAATGTACACAACGGGCCATGGAAAGGCAGATACTCGGCGTAAGCCTTCGAGATAAAATCAAAAATGAAGAAATAAGACGCCGAACAAAAGTTGCCGATATTATGGACCGTATTGCAAAACTAAAATGGCAGTGGGCTGGACATATGGCTCGACAGGAGGATACTAGATGGGCACCCAGAATCCTACAGTGGAGGCCCTGGACAAAAAAATGGAAGCGTCGGAAGACCTCCCAAAAGGTGGTCCGATGACATAGTCCAGCAAGCAGGAAGAACCTGGATGCGAATGGGGAGAAACAGAGACGAGTGGAAAAAATGGAAGAGGCCTACATCCAGCAGTGGAGGGAAAAAGGCTGAGGAAGAAGAAGAAGAAGACCCCTAAAAAGAATTAGATGCCACTCTTTATATCGCGGCCGTGCTCCCTCGCAAAGATTTATACGACCCGAGCGAGGGAGCATGGTCCTGCATTGTAGTTGAAAACAAATGTCAACCTGGAGACGATTGAGTAGGACCGATATGGAAGCTTTTGCTCTTAGAACGGTCCTGGATAAGCGGTGGGTACTATTCACAGGCTCCATCATCGGCAGGGCGCCGATATGGACCCACACGGAGGAGGAGACGACGGAGGAGACCGCCGGCACACAAGGGCGTGTGAGGCGAGGAAGGACCCGAGCAGCGATCGCGAGCGAGGATCCTATCATCGGCAGGGCGTCGATATGGACCCACAGGGAGTGGAGCAAGGGCGAGGAGCGCGAACAGGCGTGCGCGAGGAGGGCTGCATAGGAAAACGCACACACACACACACACACGCACGCACGCAGATAATAACCGGAAGTAGGAAGGCTGGAAGTTTTTTTTGTTTCTCTTTTTTCGATATAGTTTGGTAGCCCTCAGGTAGAGATTAGTCCGAGATTTTTTTTGTTTTGTCGCCTTAGCTCTTCGCGCGGGATGGTAGGTTAGGTCGCTAGGTTCGTGCCGAAGAGGGAGTGCTAGCGACCACCAAGTGCACATCAGGTGGCCTAATAATAACCGGTTCGCGTCAACTCGGGGGGGTGCGTGTTGATGTACCGGAATATGACGCGAACCGCGTTATCAATTTTTCCATATTACAATACCGAGAGCGGAGTACCCAAATCTCAAATCGCGGAACATGTGTCAACAGCACGTCGCTGGCCGGACCGACCTTTTGTTCGGAGACGAACCATGAGCTTTTGTTTAGGAACATAGCGTTGCGAACGAATAGTTTCTCCGAGGGTCGCGAGCCGTAAACTTAATGTAAAACAATAAATTGGAAAGCTATAATGTTTAGGATACAGGACATCGCTGGAGATGTTAAAACGTCCACCCTTCCGCACATCTCGGAAGGGTGGACGCTAGGCAATGATTTTTACGACGGGGTGTACATCTCCAACGCTTAGGCCCGGTTGTTTCAAGTTCGATCAAAGTAAGCGGTCGATCAGAGCATAGATTTTTACGAAAACGGATCGTCTGATTGGTGGAGAACGTAAAAATCTATGCTTTAACGTAACAACCGGGCCTTAGGCCCGGTTGTTTCAAATTCGATCAAAGTAAGCGTAGAGTTTAAACTGAAATTTTACGTTCTCCACCAATCAGACGATCCGTTTTCGTAAAAATCTATGCTTTTATCGACCGCTTACTTTGATCGAACTTGAAACAACCGGGCCCACAGAATATAGACCAAAACCGGGCCTTAGTCTTATATGAAACAATAGTAGAAAGAACATTAAGGCAAGCTATTAACACGCGAAACAATAAGTTTAGAAAGCGGACCTTTTTTTTGGTCAAATGTTTCGAAATACATTTTTAATAAAAGAACGAAGTAATATTTTCAAACGTCGCCGCAATAAAACTCGATATTGTCAACTCGCGGAACAATAGGTTTAGAATGCCGCGTTTTTTGGTAAATCGCCAAGTGTTCCAAAAAGAATACATCTCTTGAGCTGAAAAGACAATAATTCCGAAAAGTCCGTCATAAAGTCACCGATGCCAACAAAGAGAATTCAAACGGCTTTAGAAAACTAGGAACTTAAGCATGCATGAAACACATGGCGTCTACGAAGCGATCTATCTCTCAAGCGATGCAAGGTGTATGATATCACGTTACAATAATATTATCACCCATTATAGCGAAGTGGCAAGTAGATAGATAAGTAGGTTAAAGTTGTAAGATTTCGTTCAAATACCTCAGTGGTAAAAAGTAGCGACCCAGGTTCTATGATACACCTGGTTATGATTGTGGGATTATCAGAAATATAATAAATTCCGACTGGTGGCTACCGCGGCCCTGGAACTATGATTTGTATAGTTTTAGCAACTTAGAATGTATTAATGATGTTTTTTAGTTTTAATTTCTGTGAAGGCACTATTTCTCTTGTAAAGTCAAAATGTAATTGATCGCAGTTGAATACGATATTATGTTTGTTTCTAGTCTCAAATAAATAATTGTTTGCGAAATTGTCAACATTTTTTTGTGTATTCACATAGAGATCTCATGATTCTGATAGTCAATGGTAATAAAAAAAACTCTACTGTATTATTTTCTACGCACAATGTAATATGGAGCAGAATTAAATTGATTATGTATATTATACATTTTAAATTGTTTATAGTGTTGGGAATATCCGTAGGTCGATGGAATGAAAGAATGATCTGTTATTTAACGTTTATTCCTCGACCGGAGTTAGGCTCCGGGAGCAAATAAAATATACAGTGTTACAGTGTGCACATAAGTTAATTATCAATCACAAAATAAAATAGTAAAATATCGAAAGTATAGGACAAAGAGAAATGTACCACAGATATGAGACGCGGACCCACAGGTTTGCTAAACAACGACCGGGCGGTACTTGAGACGAATCCAGACTAGGGCACGGCGTCATCTCATCCGATTCCCTTTGCTTGCATTTGTTTACGTAACCGCGTAACGTAATTACGTAACGGCGATGTCTCCGCCGCAGACGTTGTTTATGTTAACCTAATAAAAAAAGGGTCCCCGCTCGTAGGCAGGTAGATGGCGCGAGCCGGCTGAGCGCCGCTACAGCACTCCCCTCCCAGCAGCTTCCTTGATGGGTGGAGCGGGAGCGAGGAATGCTGCGATGAAGTTCATTCGGTGTTAGAAATCTACATGTCCAAGCGATCTGGGAATCGAACATGTCTGCCCGAACGTGTGGTAATTTTGGTAAAATCTGGTGACTTGGAGACATTTTGATGGGATGATTGTGGTGTTGTCAAAGTAATCGGAGATTCCGTCGGTTCCGTGGCTATGAAGGCCGGTTTGAGGCGATCGATGCTGACAGTTACGTCCTTCCCTCTCACACGGATCGTATACGTCCTCTCGTTTCGGCGGAGGACTTCGTGGGGACCACTGTATGGTTGCTGGAGTGGGCTCTTGACGGTATCGTCCCTCAGAAAGACATGTGTAGATTTGGGAAGGTCTTTAAAAATGAACTGTCTCCTCTCTCCATGGCGGGTGCCTTCTACTGGTCGTAGCTGGGTAAAGTATTGCCGCAGTTCCTTGATAAATTTGTCAGTGCCATCGTCGACCGTCGATCGTGTGGTGAGGAATTCGCCTGGTAGGCGGAGTGGTTCTCCATAAACCAGTTCGGCTGAAGTGGTAGAAAGGTCGTCTCGCCAGGCAGCTCTGATTCCCATCAGTACGGTGGGAAGCACTTCTGTCCAGCGGTTGTTTTGGTGGCATTTTATGGCTGCTTTCAGCTGGCGGTGTAGTCGCTCTACCATACCGTTTGCCGCAGGGTGGTATGCAGTCGTGTGGATTTGAGTCGTTCCTGCCAGGCAACTTAAATTCCTGAAAAGCCTCGATTCAAACTGCCTGCCCTGGTCTGTCGTGACTCGGAGCGGAGTCCCGAACCGGGTAATCCACCCCTGGTAAAATGCTCGCGCCACCGTTTCTGCCTCTTGGTCCTTGATTGGAAAAGCTTCTGGCCATCTCGTGAACCGGTCCACGCAAGTCATGCAGTACCGACATCCTTCTGACATTGGCATGATGATGATGTCGATATGGACATGTTCGAACCTGGCCGAAGTTTGAGGGAAGGTTCCTAGAGGTGCTGATACGTGCCTTGACACCTTACTGCGTTGGCACTGGAGGCAGTTACGTGCCCATTTCCTAGCGTCAGCTTTGATGGACGGCCAGACATAACGCTGTGTTATGAGCTTGACCGTCGCCTTGCTACCTGGATGAGCCAGTTGATGGACCGTATTAAAAGCTGCCTGTCGGAACTTCTGTGTGACGAAGGGCCTGGCTGTCGTCGTAGAGACGTCGCAGAAAAGGTGTGCGCTGGTGCCAGGAATTCTTACTTTTTTCAGCTGTAAAACAGATCCTTCCCGCAAAAACTTCTCCAATTCCTCATTGCCCACCTGGTCCTCAGCTAACGCTGTGTAGTCCAGGGGAGTATCTATAGTCTCTACCCTGGAGAGGGCGTCCGCGACAATGTTGTCCTTACCCGCCACATGCCGTATGTCGGTGGTAAATTGGCTGATATAGTCCAGATGTCGGAATTGTCTTGGCGAACACTTATCAGCTTTCTGCTGAAAGGCGTAAGTGATCGGCTTGTGATCTGTGAATATGGTAAATGTCCTGGCTTCTACCATGTGGAGGAAGTGCTTCACGGCAAGATATATGGCCAGGAGCTCTCTGTCGTAAGCGCCGTATTTCTTTTCGGCGGCACCAAATTTTTTCGAGAAAAATGCCAGCGGTTCCCAGTTTCCATTGACGAGCTGATGGAGTGCGGCGCCGGCTGTGGTCTCGGAGGCATCGCTGATGATTGATAGCGGTGCGTCACACTTTGGGTGCGCGAGCAGCGTTGCCTGAGCAAGGGCTTCCTTACACTTTTCGAATGCTTCGATGGAATCTTGTGTCCAAGGAACGGGCTGTTTCCCTTTTTGGTTTCCTTGGAGGAAGTCGTTGAGGGGTGCTTGCGTTTCTGCGGCCCGGGGCAAGAATCTACGGTAGAAGTTCAATGCCCCCAGGAACCGGCGGAGATCTTTAATTGTCTCCGGTCTTTTATAGCCCCTGATAGCTTCGACTTTCTCTGGAAGGGGGTAAGTGCCCTCGCCGGACACTAGATACCCCAGGAACTTGACTTCTGGTACTCCGAAATGGCATTTGCTGGCGTTGATGACCACACCGTATTCCTGCAGACGCTGGAACAGTATTTCGAGATGGACCATGTGCTCTTCTTTCGATGCCGAGGCAACGAGTATGTCATCGATGTATGCGTAACAGAAGTCCAGTCCCCGGGTAACTTCATCTATGAAGCGTTGAAAGGTCTGGGCTGCGTTCCGAAGCCCGAAAGACATGACAGGGAATTCGAAAAGTCCAAACGGCGTGGATATGGCCGTCTTCGGGACGTCTTCTCGTGCCACTGGAATCTGGTTATATGCCCTTACCAGGTCAATGGTGGAAAAGATCTTGGTACCTCTCAGAGACTGAGCGAAGTCCTGTATATGGCGAACAGGGTAGCGGTCCGGAATAGTCCTGGCGTTCAGGCTCCGGTAGTCACCGCACAGTCGCCACTGGTCGTCTTTTTTGGGGACCATGTGTAGTGGTGAAGCCCAACAGCTCTCTGAGGGCCGGGCGATACCGAGGCGGACCAAGGCCTCAAACTCCTTCTTAGCTCGCTTGAATTTTTCGGGAGCGAGGCGTCGGGGTCGTTCAGCTACTGGAGGACCCGGGGTGGTCCTAATGTGATGGGTGGTACTATGCTGAATTTCCTTGACCGTGCCGTCCGGGCGCGTGAGATCGGGAAATTTCTGCAGGAGGACATGGTAAGAGGACGTACCTGCGACAGTCTTGATGGAGGCGACCTTGTCGGTGCTCTGTTTACCGGGTGCTGTCAGATTCGTCACCTGGTCTAGTAGCCGCCCATTCCGAACGTCGACCAGCAATCCGTACCTCGCCAGAAAATCCACTCCGATGATAGGCCTGGAGACATCGGCAATTACAAATCTCCAGGTGAAGTCGCGTCGAAGGCCCAAATTCAGGGTAAGCGTCAGGCTGCCGTAGGTGGCAATGGTACTGCCATTTGCTGCCGATAGCTCATATGCCTGTTTTGCAGGGCGTCCATGGACCAGGCGCCGTGGATAGACACACAGGTCCGCACCCGTGTCCACCAGGAACTGAGTGCGGGTTATTCGGTCCGTGATGAAAAGGCGACTTACTTGATTAGGGCTGGGGATGCTGGTCGCCATCAGTTGGAGCCCTGAGCGTTTCCCTGCTCAAAAGAACAGGGGGCTTGGCATTTATGGGCATTGGCTCGAAAGCGCCAATGGTACCAGCAAATGTCATGGGGTTGCGGTCCCCTAGATCGGCTTCGGGTACGTGATCTTCCAGTGCTGCGACTTCTAGGGTGTGGACTGGAGCCTCGGGATTGGCGGTTCTGTATACGTAGCTCCGCTATCTCTCTGCGCAATGCGGCCAGCTCCTGTTGCAGCGACTGCGTTTCAGTCTGCCCCCTCGTAGTAGTGGACACCTCATTGAGGGAGGGCCTGCTGGTGTAGTCGTCTATGGCGTCGGCGAGGTTAGCCACTCTGTCTAGTGGGGTATCCTGCTGAGTGGCAAGGACCACCTGCATGCTCCGCGGAAGACGGCCCATCCACAGCGTTCTCAGAACCTCGTCGGACACTGTATTTCCCGCAAGAGTGCGTAAATGTCGGAGGAACTGGGACGGCTTGCGGTCCCCCATATCCTCAAGCTCCAAGAGCCTCCTCGTCTTCTGCTCCTGGGTGGAGCTGAGGCGCCGCGTAAGTTCACTCTTAAGGAGGGCGTAGGCTCCAGCTTCTGGTGGGGCAACGATGATATCCCGGACCTCCTGGGCATAAGTGGGGTCCAGGGCTCCCAAGACATGACCAAATTTGGTGGCGTCTACCGTTACCCCCGCCGCGTCGAAACTTTGTTCCACCATGGCGAACCACAACTCAGGGTCGTTGGGGTAGAACGGCGGAATGCGCACTGCCACGCGGCTGATTTCTGGGGGCACGGTGGCGCTGCTGGGTAGCTCTCGGAGTTCTTTGTGCGGCTGGGACATCGTGGGGATGGTTTGAGCGTGATCGTTTCACTATCGCCTTCCCGTAATCTTCGTTTACGGCCGGTATAGAGTCCTTTCGGGAGTAGTGGTACGCACTTACACACACGAGATGTAAAACACTTTGTCCATCTGCACCCCTGACGCAGTGAACGTTCTTGGCACTTCTGCAATACGCCAGGGAGTGTGTTAGTATGCGCGCACTTTCACAGTTCTTTATAAATTGTCACTGTTCACTATCTTTCATCCATTCGGCTTCCCAAATTGAAAAAAAAACTTCATATCACGTCGGGGTCACCACTGTTGGGAATATCCGTAGGTCGATGGAATGAAAGAATGATCTGTTATTTAACGTTTATTCCTCGACCGGAGTTAGGCTCCGGGAGCAAATAAAATATACAGTGTTACAGTGTGCACATAAGTTAATTATCAATCACAAAATAAAATAGTAAAATATCGAAAGTATAGGACAAAGAGAAATGTACCACAGATATGAGACGCGGACCCACAGGTTTGCTAAACAACGACCGGGCGGTACTTGAGACGAATCCAGACTAGGGCACGGCGTCATCTCATCCGATTCCCTTTGCTTGCATTTGTTTACGTAACCGCGTAACGTAATTACGTAACGGCGATGTCTCCGCCGCAGACGTTGTTTATGTTAACCTAATAAAAAAAGGGTCCCCGCTCGTAGGCAGGTAGATGGCGCGAGCCGGCTGAGCGCCGCTACAATAGTATGTAAGAGAATTGGTTACCTGAACGAATTAAGTGTAATAAAAGAGGAAAACCTGAGGGTATTATTGCTGACAATGGTCTGTCTAGTGTAGTGTGGGAATTGAATTGATTACGTCATTTTTTTGTTAATGCACGATCAACCGCAATTATGTACGATATAATTTTTCTAACAAGTAATCAATTTAACTCATTAGGATTTCGAAGGAATTGTATTTCCTCTTTTGTGTAAGGCCTACTACGCGATTGATCGCAATTAAATACAATGTAATTTTTCTAACGAACAATGATAAAATTAACTTTGTAGAACTTCAAAGTAATTATGGTTCCTTTTGCATCCGTGTGGAGACTTAATAATCCTGATTAGTAATTGTTATAAAGGTTTTATTATATCATTTCCTATATGTTTTAATGCATAAAGTAATGTAATATGGGTTGAAATTAAATCGGTTACGTATATTTTTTTTATATCGTAATTTTGCGAATTGTTAATATGATATAATCGGAATTACGGCCTTTGTGGTCTCTGCTAATGTAGTAGTTTTAATTATTACTAAGAATAAGGTTAATTTGTTAGTTTTCATTATTTTTAAGGATAACGTTAATTCATTAGTGGTTGAAAAGCTCCCAATTTTTATTATTTTCTTAGTGTTCAATATTGACAAGTAACCCAATTTAATGAAATTTTATTATTTTTTGTCTTTTTGTAGTTTATAGTTTTGTTTCTTTCCCTGTACATTGTAAATTTGCCACTTTGCTTAACATAATAACTTGTAAGATAACTTTTTTTGATTTTGAATATCCCTTCACCCGCCTTAGCGAATATCAGTGTCACTCAGTCACCGGAGTTTGATAATTCCAAGGGGAGCGTAACCACGGGCTCGCGAAGTTCTGAGACCTCCCGGCTGGTTAAATTGAATAATTTCTTTCACCCCATCCCCACGAAGGTATATCAATATCGAGAAAAATATATCGATGTATCGATATTTTTCGATATTATTTTTTCCAAAAATGTAACAAAAGTAAGGGAAAAATGTTTTTGGCGACCAAAAAAAAAATAATAAAAAAGGTCGCTGGAAGAAATATATCGATTTGACGACCAAAAAAAAAGCTCGCCGGAAAAAATATATCGATATATTGATATATCGATATTTTTTACCCATTCCTAGTCTATATTCTGTGGTGGAAATGGCCGTCGCTGATTTGTCAAACTGTCAAACTCTATAGTTAGTCTGTGTGTCAAACTTACTAAGGAAATAATTTCGATTTTTAAATTGGAATTTTATGACATTTTTGGAATCAGGACACTCAAATATACCGGAAAATGTGTTAATAATTAAAAACAGCTCCCAACCCCACATTGTGCACTTATATTCTCTTTTCTATGTTGTGCACTAAATGACTTCTCAGACGAAAATCGGATCGGGAAAAACTCTTAGTGGTCAATCGCGTGAAATTGTTTACAATGTCTTTAATTACTTTATGAATAATATCAAAAGAGATGGCCGGTCAGTAAATATGACTGAACTCTATAATTTAACTGAACAAGCAACTGGTGTATCAAAGAGAAGTGTTCAGCGGGTTATTAGCGATGTACGTTCACAAACCAGCGCCCTGTCGCAACAAGCCGCGTCCTCATCAGAGTCATTGACATCAGCGCCATCGACTTCGTCTGCAGGACTTATTTTTAAAACACCCGGAACGAAACGTCCACGGTTAGCAGTGAAGTCCGATTTAGACGAGTTCGATCAGGATTTAATTAGACAGTGTATTTATGATTTTCCTTTAGTCCACAAGACATTACCAACCATGAAAAAGGTGCTGCAGGTATTAAAACAAAGTATAAATTTTACTGGGAGCCTTTCCACTCTAAGAAAAATAGTTCACAAGTTAGGATTTCGATGGAGTAAAACAGACGGAAGATACAGATGGAAGATGCCTCGTGACCGACAATATTTTGAAGTAAAACAAGAAGAATAAACAGAATAAATATATATTTCTCTTGTACCTTTAGTTATATTAGCCCGACTTATGTAAATTGAGAGTTATTATTTTTATTTCCTTTCCCCTTTAATCCTCACTTGAAGCGAAGAGGTGCCCCTGGATTTGGATATGAAGTTGTTGACTTAAAAATAACTTGTGTTATGAGTTTTTGTTTGACTTACGTTGCGTTTGTTAGTTTTTCTTTGTTTTTTTAAAGATGATTACTTAAATAATTTTAATTACAATTATTACGTATCTTGATGTTTTCTTAGTAAACTGCTAACAGAGAACCCGATATCTCACACCCTAACTCACGTGGTTCCATCTAGAGTATTGCTGCATTTAAGACATGTTTAATATATTAGAAAACAGAATTTACTATTTATTTTTAATTAAGTTTAAAATAAATTAAATTTTATTAAATAATATCATTTAGTTCTGCGAGTTTGCGTAAAGCGTCATTTTAAATATGACAGCTGTTTCGGCTTACTAGGCCATTATCAAACATATACCAAATACTATCGACTTATTTATAATATGATTTTAGTTACCCCTTCCCCTAAGGACCTAGTAAGCCGAAACAGCTGTCATGTTTAAATAACACTTTACGCAAACTCAGAACTTAATAAGAATATTTATTAAAATTTCATTTATTTTAAATTTCACTAAAAATAAACATAAATAAGAATTTACTCTGATTTAAAAAAAATATGTAAATACAAATGTTTTTTAACCCTTAACCACCTACCACATATTTTTGTTACACAACCACCTGTCATACATCTGTGGGACTCCCGAATAAAATAATTCACAGTGGTAAAATTTAGTAAAGAATGGTTTTGTTTTTAATTACAATTCTATTGAGGAACATATTAAATTCTTAAGTAGAAGGAAAAGGCATATGATAATCAGCATTTTTTTTCTTTTAATCATAAATAATTGTCAATACTTCTTAAGCCATGTATTCACTAGGGGACAAATCGCGAAACATTCCGCGCGGCATGTCGCATCAACATCTACTCTCATGTTTCGGGGACAATGACGCGGTCATTTGACGTGCACACACCGGGACTCACTTGTTGCGGAAATGTCACCCGATGAGGTTATGATGACAGCTGCTTATCTATTTACACTTGCCGCCCGATGAGGTTATGATGACAGCTGCGTATCTATTTATTTTAACGAGTTTATGGAAACGTAAAAGGAGAAAAAGGTGGTGGGTGCGAAATTATTTACTGCAAAGAGAAAGAAGGATGGATATTCTGTGCGATCTTCGAATGTCTGACGGATCTTTTGTCAATTTCACTCGAATGACAACAACTGATTTTGACAATTTATTACAAATAATTGGGCCTTCCATAGCCAAGCAAGACAATATTAAGGAACGCCGTTGGCCCTCACATCATTTTATTTTTATATTCACGGTTTGAAGTGTCCCACAACATTATAAGGCTTTGGTACAGCTAGATGAGTTGAAGGACAATTTCGTTTCCCCACACTGTCATGTTGACGGATGCAGCGCATGCACATTCACTTGTAAACATACCACGTGGTACTGACGCTTGGCGTAATGTCGAAGTGAGCTCGCTCGGGTACCGTGCGCATGGCAATGTTGCCACGGTACGTAGAAATGCCGCACTATGTTGTGCGCGATGTCGCTGAACAGTGCACGACGTTGCAATGTCACGTAGAATCTATGTCGCGCGTGCTGTTAATGGACAATTTGTCCCCTAGTGAATACATGGCTTTATAATATTATTAATATTTAAAGCATTAACTTTGTGGTTAGACATTATAACCACTGGTAGTGGTTTTTACAAAGATAACTAACAATCTGTTACATGGCTTTATTTCAGGCTTACAAACTAATATATTTGGAAAATGAGATCCACAAAAATTATCATGTAGAATAGGAACTTCTTACTACTTTGTTTTTAATGTTAAATAATTAACAAACATAGAAAAAAATAAAAATTCTCCATTAAATCACAAATTAAATAAAATCGCAGGCTCTAAATTTATAGTTTTTCACGTCAGCGAAAACACAGCTTGTTTGAGCATTCAAGGCAAATTGGTGCTTTACATTCGAAACACGTGTATTGTGTATTGCGTTTCTTTGTGTATTTGCAAGTTGAACAGTTTTTTCGAACTGCCAATCTTTCTTCAGCACTGTTGCTACATGGAACTGCTGATGAAGTGGTCACGTTTCTAGGGAGGATACGTTGAATTTCACATTATTGCAATTTCACATTATTGCAATTTCACACGTTGCAATTTCACATTGCATTCGCCATAAAAAAATGCTGCTAAATATCCAGTGAACAAGACCAAGAAATAAGCTCACTCTCATATGCTGGTTTTTTATCTTCTCTTCCCTGCACTATATATGCTGCAAAGTTCTCAATCGTAAAAACGGTGGGGCAGATGACCAACGAAAGTAATTCCTTTCAAAATAATTCTTCTTCCACGGTCTCCATCGAATTTTAGATCATCATCTTCAGATGAAAACTTTTCGTTTCCACGTAAAATAGAAGACAAATGATGTTGGGATGGAGAATTTTCTTTATCACCTAGTACAGTTGGCTCTTCGTATTCAGAATCAGATGCATAACTTTTTTCCAATTCATGATCTAGCCCAACATGATCTTGACAGATCTTGTTCCAAACACCGCTCGATATTATTGTCACTAAGAGCCATTTTAAACAAAAACATGATTAAAAAAATTACGTAACCACCTACCATGGGTATTTCAGACTCCCTATGATAGTTTTTTACTTACCTGAAGCAAGCGCATGCACGTACGAGCGCTTGCGCGACATTAGGGGCGCGGGGAAAAGAAAAAAAGGAAAAAAAACAAGAACTAACAAGTTAGTACGAAACTTGGACGCAAAAATATTCATGATTATCAATTCGACGGGGTCTGTGAGACGTATGGTAGGTGGTTAAGGGTTAAGGTTGCGAAAGTTAGGCTGGCCGCAATTTGGATACGAATTTTTACATACATATTCGTACGACTACTTTCGTACGTATTGGAGCGCACACATTGATTGCGTTTTGCGTTGTCACGATCAGTTACATTGACATTTCTCCAATGACGTTTGTGCCAAATGAATAATCTGTATCTTCTGGAAAACTCTATTATGGGAGACTTAGATAATGATAAATTTCATGACTATCTGTCTTAATAGATTCACAAATGCTGGGGATGATCGAAGTGCAACGAAAGCTCATAACATTGGAGAAATATTTGTATAAGTTTTTTTGTTCGAAGTACATAATTATACCTCACCTTCATTAAACCAAATTATTTAACTTACAGGTATTTTTACTCCCTTTATATTAACTCATGGCGTCTTCTTGTCTGACGAAAAAACTTTGGATCCATTTTAAACACCTTTCCCGTGATCCAATCGAGTTGAAACTTTGCAAGCAGACTTGTGGCGACGATCAGGAAGATCTATCAAATTTTCGTTAAAAAAAATTAATAAATTTTTTGATTTTTCAAATTTTGAATGGTTTTTTCATATTAAGTTGTATGAAAATATTTCAACGCGTCTGGTAGACGCGAAACCTGATTATAGTATAATTTTGGATTTTTGGAAATTTTTTATTACTCCCTTTCGTAGCGTCGCCCGACCGAAGCCCAAAGCGTAGGTTATGCGAAAAAAATAAAAAAGAGTATAATAAAAACTTGTTTTTTTTAGTTCTTTAGAAATCTCTATCCTATCTAGAAATAATAGAGAATCCTCAGCCATGATCTTCGCTGATGGTCACGTAGTTGAATCACTTTGTCCCACAAACATTTGTGGTCGTATGTCGAATTGACAAAATTTTCAATGTCCGTCGTACGGAATCGCAAAAATTTCCGAACAAATCCGGATCGTGTCGGACGTCGTGTCGTGTATACGTGCGTACACGCACTACTAAATCGTGTGCAGTGTACGATGTTCAATACTACCTCGAAGGTTAGGAATGTACTTGCGTATTCGTACGTATATGTACTACTCAATTTCGTACGAAAACGCATCCGGTGTGCGGCCGGCGTTATTCTGCAGTGATTTCAGTTCACTTGAGTGCAATGGAAGAAATCATATAATATTCATATAAAGCATATTCTTAACATAAGTAGCATTCATTGTGGGTCGGTGGCATATGTTACTCATATTTTCATTCATCTATACTTAAATGTGACGGTCGATAAAGAAGGCACTATTGATTATCGCTAGCTGAATATTATATAGTTCGCTTCCTGAATCACAGTTCAATTTGAAGTAATATACATAAATCACTTTACTTTTCATTTTTTGGGTTTTGGTATCTACAAAATTTAACTTTTGAGGTGATCCTGGGCCTGTAGTCTAGTTGGCTCTTAGTTTCAGCGGGCCAACCAATTAGAAGCCAGAAACAAGCAGCCTAGCTCCATGCCGCTCATGTCATTAAATTCCCCCCATTCCGCCTCTGGCCTTTCATCTGACTGGAAGCATTTAATCTTGTATATGCAATTTCACTTGTAACCTCATTTTAATATATAATAAATTCAGTGTTAATAGACAGTGTAATAGTAGGTAATATTTCTTATTTACTTTTTTTTATTTATTAAATACAAATCATTATATATTTACATATTTGATACATAAAAAAAATTTAGGTGCATAATTTTTTTTTATCATTGTACATTTCCAAAAAGAGACTAACTCTTTTGTCTGGAGAGGGAGTTTCACTTTTATATATATATATATATATATATTTTTTTTAGTACATAAATATATAAAGAAGAAAATAAGTTGCATAATATGAGATAATTAATGCATAAAGTAAAGTAAAGTAGATAATACATAAATATATATAATAAGCAAAAGTTACATAATATGAGATAATTAATGC